>MJUU01028348.1:11896-48238 GCA_002080025.1 Modiolus philippinarum
TAGAGAAACAAACATTTCTGACAGAAATGAATTGTGTTTGCTTTTAAGTATAAAAGATTCGGAGTATAGCGCAGCACAATGTTTAAACTTGCAGTGAATCTAATTACTGGCATTGAAAATGGCAAAGATGAAGATAATACAAATAAAAGAACACAACAACGAGTAAATTTTTGTATAAACCTATGATGAAAAAAAGCATGGCTAAAACCACTCACTAAATTGTGGTCGAATCTTAAAAATAGAGAACCCAAACTACAAAACCCAAAATATTTGTAAATTCGATTATAATAAAAAAGAACCAAGAAAAATTGTACAAGGGAGCCAGTTAAATTCATACAAAACACGATAAATATAAAGTTACAAGGATTAGTTTCAACTATAAGTTTCTTTCCAGAACTTGATACACTTTTTCAAACATAACCATTTTGAAAAAAGAACTAATTTCAAAACCTTATCCAACAGAGATACACAAGTAAACGATCTTGTAATTCATTTCTAGCTCATCTGGCTAAATTTTTATTGAAAACCATTAAGAAGGCGTCCGTGAAGGAACTTTTCACTCAGATTTGATCATCTCCTACTTTGCTGCAATTGAAGAAAATTAAACAAAACTTTAAAGGAATAATGTGTGAGAGAATCGTATTCCAAACCACTGTTGACCATTAATGCCAAAACCGCTTCTTTAACTTTTCACATTTTAATAAGCTCCTCTGTAACTTCTAGAAATGGAAGATAACTAGAATGATTTATGCGGGCTGTTAATTTCTTTTCCGGCAACAACTAACATTATACCTTGTGTTTCGTTTTATTTTTGGAAATGCATCTATTGTTCACTATCTAATGATAAAAGATGCTAAGTATTTGGAAAACACATTTTTATAATCTTCCTAAAATCATTATCACAAATTACAGTAAACAGTACAAGAATGATGTACGAAATGTCCTTTGAAAGACCGTTGTTCATTTTGTTAAATTGCCAGCAACACCAGGTTAATACTATTGACCTACAGACCCACTGGAGAGAAAAATTATCAGCACCTGTAAAACTATGAAAACAGCTTGAACCCAAATTCACTTGAAGGCATTTTAACAAGATATTTCTAACTAAACTAATTTGAAATTGCTATCCGAAGAACTAAAATGTGCAGGTTCCACTGCGTCGATGCTTCTGTTGTAGGACGGTTGGTTCCTTTGCTATTACCAGACCCTGAGTCGTCGAGTATGTTGGTGCTGGCCAAACAAACCCATTATTTGAAAAGTTACAATATCTTTAGTTCAGGAATTAAAAAAACTGAGTAATATCTCCTTCATGCAAAATTTTGCCATCAGTTGATTTGTTATTACTTTAAAGTTTTTTGTTTTATGCCACCGAGTGAAGTACACACAAGAATAGAAAACTACAAAAACCTTATATTCAACCAACACTTCTATCTATCTAGACAGAAATGAATTGTGTTTGCTTTTCAGTATAAAAGTTCGGAGTATAGCACAGCAAAATGCTTAAACTTGCAGTGAATCTAATTACTGGCATTGCAAATGGCAAAGATTAGTCACGTGAGGAAAATAATACAATAAAAGAACCCAACAACGTGGAAAATTTGGGAATTAACCTATGATGAAAAAGTATGCATAGCTAAAACCAATCACTAAATTAAATTGTGGTCGAATCTTGAAGATAGAGAAACCATACCAAAACCCAAAAATATTTGTATATTAAAATTATTACGAAAAAAGAACGAAGAAAAATTGTACAAGGGAGCCAGTTAAAAAAGTTATATAATTTTCATACAAAACACCATAAAGTTACAAGGATTAGTTTCAACTATAAGTTTTTTTCCAGAACTTGGTGCACATTTTCAAACATAAAATTTTGAAAAGGAACTAATTTTAAAACCTTATCCAACACTGGTATCCAAGTAAACGATCTTGTTATTGCTTTCTAGTTGACCTGGCCAAATTTTTATTGAAAACTATTCCATTAAGTAGGCGCCCGTGAAGGAACTTTTCACTCAGATTTTAATCATCTCCTACTTTGCTGCAATTGAAGAAAATTAAACAAAACTTTACAGAAATCATGTGTGAGAGAACCGTATTCCAAACAACTGTTGACCATCAATGGCAAAACCGCTTCTTTAACTTTTCATTTTAACATTCTAGAAATGGAAGATAACTAGAATGATTTATGCTAGGTCCCCAACAAAGATTACTTACATTTATTTCTTTTCCGGCAACAACTAACATTATACCTTGTTTTTCGTTTTATTTTTGGTAATGTATCTCTTGTTCACTGTCGCATGATAAAAGATACTAAGTATTTGGAAAACATATTTTTATAATCTTCCCAAAAACCATTATTACAAATTACAGTTAATAATTTTACTTAATACAGGAATGATGTGCGAAAGGTCCCTTGAAAGACTTTTGTTGATTTCGTTAAAATCTGACTAAAACATTGCCAATTAACCTACAGACCCAATAGAGAAAAAAAATTATCAGCACCTGTAAAACTATGAAAACAGCTTGAACCTAAATTCACTTGAAGGCAATTTAACAAGATATTTCTGACTAAACTTAACTAATTAAAGGTGGTTCCCACATTTCTGATCTGATAAAAATGGTCACAAGTGCTGAAAATATTTATCATAGGACACGGTATGGAAACCATCTCTTGAAAAGGTACGTCCTTACATCTTTTAAGAACAGATGTTGAAATTGCTATCTGAAGAACTAAAATGTGCAAGTACCGCTGTTTCGATGGTTCTGCTGTAGGACGGTTGGTTCCTTTGGTATTACCAGACCAGCCGTCCAGTATGTTGGTGCTGGCCAAGCAAACCCATCATTTGAAAAGTTACACTATCTATAGCTCAATAATTTGAAAAAAAACTAAGAAATTTGTCCTTCATGTAAAGCCCTGCCTTCGGTTGCTTTGGTGTTACCTTAATTTTATTTGTTTCTACCATCCCTTTCATATACTTTGATAACAAAATACCGGAGTTACTATATATTTAGTTTTTGCACATGGCTATCTCGACAACCCATCTTTCTTCAGTGCAGAACAAATCAAAACATTTGGAAGACCACAAAGATATTAAGTTCTCAATTGTTTGATCTGAAACCGATCATTTGAAATTCTATTTTGGAAATTATATAGAGGAGTATAGTGCTCATTCAAAGCTCTTGCCTCAGCTGGTTTTGATTTTCTCTAAATGGAATATAAAGGAATAACAGGAAACATCTACAATGGCTGAAAATTGATGTTACAATATATGTCAGGGAACTGCACAGGAAAAACAAAATAAGACGAAAGAAAAACGTAAACAACGATGGGATATCGGAATGCAATAAAACAAGGCACATCTTTTATCAATCTCAATAGAATAATTAAATTCAATCTTGGTATAGATTCAGGTGCATTTTAAAATTATGTAGTTGAAGTATACCTTCATAGAGGATGAAACATTCAGTGGTGGATCCGGGAGGGGGCAGACCTTAGTTTGGGAAATATTAAAAAATCTTATTTATTTATTTATATTTTTTTTTGGAAAAAAAAGATTCCGCGGTCGGGCCAACCGCAGCAGAAAGTTTGGATCCGCTTCTGACAGTATAAAGTATTTTTACTTAATGAATATATTTGGATCAAACATAAATAATCATTACAAATATCAAAACATTTCCCTTCATATAATCACCTAAATATTATCCTTTTAAAAAGAAAGTTCACAAAAAACACCCTTGAAACATAAAATACTGATGCTAGTTAGCAAATGGGGTAATAGCAGTCATCGAACAGAATTGTAAAATACCGCAAAATACCAAAGTAAAGAGCTGAAATCCGACGGGCTTTAAAAAAGGAAAGCAAAAACAGGTGCAGAAAAAACCGGAAAAATGTAATGGTCCTGACGTGTCACGGGCATATCCAAAGAAATGGTGGATTTATTTATATTGTCATAATTCTTAGAACTAAAAAGTTGTCGTTGATGTGTCGGTTTAATTACATTGGTGTAAATGAAAATCGGCATTTTTTTTTACAATTGGTGAATGTTCACAACCTTGGATTATAGGTGATATAGTTCCTCTGTTATATTTCCAGGAAATTTATATCTGATAACAAATCTGTGATGGGATGCCAAGCTTTGAAAATACAGTTCAGCCTTTTGAGGTATGTGCCAACACTCTTGAAGATGAAATTATTCTACCATTCTTATACTATATATAGTATTTACCGATCTTTTCATTAAATCCAACCTGAAAGTGTCGAATGCTTGGATATATAATGATCACCTTGCAGAACCAGTGTGATAGATAAAGTTAGCTATAAGTCAATAAAGCTTCCTATTTACTTGATAATGATCCTGTTTTTTTTTCATTAGAAAATCATTGCGAATTAAACGGACTGCCATAATACGTAAAAAGGCTAGATCTTCCATCCACTTTCTGATTCATATTCCAGCTAAATAAAATCACATGATTCTAATTTATCTGTTAAAGGAATGTGACAATCAAACAGGATGTTTCTTGACGTTCATGCCAAAGGGTCGAAAAGTATCAAAAAGGGGATGATTTTTGTTCAAGGAACTCTAATCGTTTTTCATTCGCACTAGTTTGTTTAAGGACAGAACGTGCATGTCCAGGGTGCTATGGTTGGCTGTTTTTTATTTTGTATATTTGCCCTTTTTACCTTGTTGATTGTGTCCTCAACACTTTTATTTCTATACATGTTGGCATTTGCAAAGTATATATTTTTATATTATGTTATATCCTAGAAATTCAGTACATCAGAAAGTTGACTTACTTTACTAATTATCGTCACATGATACGTCATATGTTGCTTGGAATTCAGACAGATCCATGTAAATTTTTGCAATGTCAATGTGTATTCCGTTTCAGACGCAGTCTGGATGCGATATTGACCGCTTTAGTAGCATTATAATGCAGCCTGGGCTATTAGATAGCTTATGCATTTAACTATTTTTGGATTAAATCAAATATCAGGAAATATTGATCTGCTACGGAGCAGGGTCAAAATTAAACGTAAATACTATGTAAAAATATAATGGTTTAAGGATTATGCCGTCAATTACTATAACTAGGAAATACAAATAGATGAAATTACAATATTTTGCTCTTTGCTTGATGTTCTTCCTATCATGTTATTGACTTCAGTCTAAAATTTGATGACAAAATATTGCAGACATTTCATTTAAAAGTTGTGAGAAAGTTCAAATACTTGTAAATATGGAAACTTCACATATTCTGCCAAACAAGGTAAGATTGATTCAATAACAGATGTTAAGTGTTTGGCAGATCACATGACCTTCATACAATTACATCTTGTTCGAATTTATCTTTTAGAATGCTGATTCCAAGAAAAAAGAACAAGAAAGTTTATCAGAAAACAGAAGCTGTACAGATATCGTTTTTCTATTTCTCCTGTTAATTGTTATTGGAGGAATGGTAAGTACTATTCTGGCCTTAACTGCATGACAGACCTATGTTGTTACATTGCTATATGACAAAGAATTAGTAGATTTCTCCTCTTTCATGGGAAGATTCAGGGGCGGGATATTGAAACCCCTTTTTGGATTTTTTTTATTTCGGGAAGAATTCAGGAAAACTTGACAACAAAAGTTGGAAAAAGTGGCCTGTAAGCCTCAAAAGATATCCGTAGATGTCCGTTAATTATTTGACAAGAAACCAAACTGTCACAAGGGTTATTTTCCACGTCTATAAAGGTACTTACATACGTACGCGTCTGTCAGGAGAGATGATACTTCAAATAAATAATTTCCAAATAAATGCCAAGAAATAAAAATTAAAAAAAAATTAAAAAATGAAAAACCCTAGCTCACTTGCATTCATGCCCGACTTTTCATATTATCCATCTTCAGTCCATTTTGCAGCATTTTCACTAGTTCTACACAGGTTTGCAGCTTTATTTTTCTTATAACAGAAGTGCATGATATATTTTATGTAAGCAATGAAAGGGTATGGAGTAAATACACATAAGACAAAGTCTTTACAAATACACGGTAAAATAAACCAATGAAAAAAGTAATAATACGTATTTTAAGGACATCTACCCTAAAGAACTTACTTTGAATAAAGCCAATTCTGATAATCATCATTGTCCGTTCTTAGACATCAATTTTGATATAACGAATGGTAAATTAGATACTAAAATTTATGATAAAAGGGACGATTTTTCTTTTCCCATAGTTAATTATCCATTTCTGGATGGCGATGTTCCATTAGCGCCATCATATGGTGTTTACATATCTCAACTTGTTCGATTTGCTCAAGTATGTAATAAAGTTTGCGATTTTAATGAACGGAATCTTTTCATAACTGAAAAACTATTACATCAAGGTTTTCGTTATCACAAACTAGTTAAAACCTTTACTAAATTTTATCATCGATACAAAGACTTAGTTCATAAATACAATGCAACCTGTAAACATCTAATCAAGGCTGGTATTTCACATCCCTTATTTTACGGTAATGTTTTACATAAGAGTAAAAAATACTTAAACTCGCCTAACAAACTTATAAAACCTTTAAATCATCTAATTCATAAGGGTTATAATTACGGTATTGTCGTCAAGTCATTACGTATGGCCTTTTTTGGTATTAATATTGATTTTTTGATAGGGTCTTTGCATTCTAACTAATCACATTCTAAATTTCTAAAATCTGTATTGCATGGACACGGGTTATGTATTCCGGTATATGTATGAAATGATTATGCTAAACTCCTCACAGGAAGGGATCTTGGTGGAAGCTGTATACTGAGGGTACATAACTTACTTTGTCAGTTGGTAATGGGTCTGGAGCTGGCATGTCAGTTAACTGCTAGTAGTCTCTTGTGATTTCATGTTTATGTCCGTATATTTAGTTCTTTCAGTTTCATTTTTCACAATTGACTCAGTCCTGTTGCCAACTGAATTTTACTGTTGTTACGATTGTTTTTTGATTTATCACATTGGCTGTAGGGGAAGGTTTGGGCCCAATAAAACTAGTTTAACCCCGCCGCAGCAGGTTTGCACCTGTCTTAAGTCTTTGTGTGTCTTGTCTTTTTTCTAGTTAGTTTACTTTATGTCTATAGGAGTCTAGGATGATGTTTATTTCGCAGAACTTGATTACTCTTTATTCATGGGCCGACTCCGACCTGCCGTTGGGTGTGGGGTTTCCTCACCGTTCATTGAAGATCTTATGGTGGCTTTGAGTTGTTATTGCTCCCCTTTGGGTCGTTGTCTCTTTGACACATTCCCCATTTCCCTTCTTTTTTTCTATTTAATGTTGTTTTTCATGTGGTGTTTTTTGTATATGTAAAAGAGGGGATAACAGGAAACATACACGATGGCTGAAAATTAGAATCATATGCTATATTCTGCCAGTGAATCATAAGGAAAAAACACAAACAAGACAAAAGACAAACGTAAACAACGATAGGAACTCGGGACAGCCGGACTTGGTACCGGCACTAGCAAAAGCAAGCGGTAATGTTAAATCGGTTTATGGGTACCCAAACCTTCCCTTTATCTGCCCCGTTTCCGTATAGTAATAAAACCCAATACAGGTACGACCACAATCTTGAAAGGAGAGAGATTGACAATACGTAATTTTGAAAGATGTGTCAAAGGGTGTCTTTTGGCATTTTGGATTTCGACTCTTGACAATTCTGTTCGGAAATTTTGTTATTACCCTCATTTCCAATTTGCCTAAGCTTCCTTTGTTAAAGTAAACCATTTTAGCTTATGAAATTTCGTCTTTGAAATAATTTGGTTCTATAAACCACCAAATATACAAACAACATTTTTTGAATGGACAACTTGCATTCTAATATTTATTTCCATTTTGATTTTCAACTTTAGTTTTCATTTAAGAATTGAATGCATTATTTTGAAGCTTCATGGGGCATGAAAGTGTTGACCGAAACACATTTTTAATGAAGCGCGGTAGCGCTTCATGTTGGAAATATGAGCCCGGTCAACACTTTCATAATCCCTATCTGAAGTTATCAAATTTACGATTTAGTTATTTATTTAAATCAATACTTAAGGATGTATTCGTCTGAGGTTTCAGTTTCCTTGAAATCTCCTTTATGAATAATTCTAAAAACTTGCCCTATGATTGAAAATTTTGTATTGATTTATACAGAGACATAATTATATGTCTCTGATTTATATTATTTAACGACCCTCCCAATTGATAAAAAAATATATACATGTACCTACGACGAGTAGTTTTTATGACCTGATTTTTTTTAACCAAAACTGACCATTGATCTCAATCAGAATTAAGAATATATTGGGGTAACATTTTTTTAAGGAAAGCTTGCATCTTATTCATATGATATCTTTTCTAAGAATTTTGAAATATAACTGCCCAACTATCTAAAACAAAAATGGCGAATTTTGAATGTTTAGTCGATTGAAAATTTGAAAAATCTAGATTTTTACAGATTTTACGATGTTTTGACTTTTGCCCAAAAAGCAACAATTTCTTACAAAACTTTCTTATATCATCACGGACCTATGTTTTTTAGTGATATTTCTTCAGATTAATGAGATCTAATAATCTGGAAACTTTGACTGAAAACGTGATGATAGAAATCGATATTTTTTTTACCAAAAAATAGCCTCAAAATAGGTCAAAAGTGATGAAATTAAAAAACAATATAGTGTTTTCAAATGATGATAGCACAAGAAAATGCACACGGACATTTGTTTTTTTTCTTCAAAAATGATTTTTTCTCAGGGTCTTCGCATTTATAAAATACAGGCTTTCCTTCATTGATTCGGGGAAAAAAACTTAATGTAGGAAAATTTTTGATCTGTTTAGAGAATACATTCTTGAGAAAGAAATAAGCTTATTAGTTGTTAAAGACTTGATTTTGTTGAAAAGAAAATAATTTGCAGACTAAAACAGTCTGCCATTTTAATAAAAGTAAAAATGCAAATATCTATTATTATTATTATTATTATTATTCGGTCTTCACATTTGATTTTAAAATGACAATTGCTTTCAGTCTTTATATCTTGTGTGTTAAAATATATATTTTTTATTATATGCTTTAAATAACTCCATTATTATTTATGGTTATTTGACAGATTTATACCTCATATGTTGCTTTGTTACATGGTGACCCATACAGACTGGCATATGGTGTAGACAGCTGGGGAAATGTATGCAACAAACGAAACACGAAGATTCATGGAGTTAGAAACTCAGGGCGAGATACTCGTGGTAATAGGTAATTGCATGCTTTATATTCATCTTGAAAAGCAAAGAAACAGGACACAAATGAATTACTAGGCTAATTTGACTGTTTGCGAATCAAATAAAACTCATTCAGAACTGAAATATTCCGTTTCCTCTGCTCAGATTTTCCAAACTTAGGATACACAACAATTTATAATGCACTCCTTGATATGCAAAATCAGGGATTGATGACGGGTCATGTACAGGTAAGATTGTGGGAGTCGCAAAATTAGGAAGGAAAAATTTTAAGTTGGTCAAATTTTTGTAAAATCAGGCAAATTTCTATTCGATACCATTTTAAAAAATTGCTTTTCAGATTCTTTGTTTTAGATAAACAATAACTGAACTCTTTTTTCATGTTATGTTTTAAGGTCTCAATGAATAAAAACGTCGCAATTTTCAATTTCTATTTTTCAGTAAATTGTTCTTCTTTGATGAGTCAATACTTAAAAATTACGTCATTGGACAAAGTTTTACATACAGCAAGCCAAGTGTCTGTGTTAAGGATTGTCCGTCAGCTGAGATAACCACCTATGTACAACTACAGAATTATAGCAAAACTACAGGAATTGATTTTTGTGTATATGATTATGAAGCTGTTGGGAATTCGTCAGATGCTAATTACTGTCCTGTACTTCCACTTACAAAACAGTAAGTTTGTATGAAATGACAAGACTCATCTAATGTAAATAATGTTACTCTGCAGTCTGATTTTTTTTCGTACAGTTTTAAAAACAAAAGCAAAACCAAATAGAAATTCATCACGAGGGGGCGTTTACATGTGAAAAGTAGATGTTTAAACATGTAATTTAAATGAAAAAAAACTAATAAGATTAAAAAAGATGTAATGAAAAATTACAAATTACCGAAGTTACTGTTAATTTATTTTCTGCACATGCGACATTTCGACAACTTATGTCTCATCAGTGCAGATCAAACCAAAACATTTGGAAGTCCATTTACCGAAAAACATGTTAAAGCTGATAGATAACAAATAACTAAAAGGACCTAAAATGACTAAGGAAATAGGTCTAAAGATACCACATACTAATATTCAGTCAGTTTGCTAATAACTTACGTATTGGGTAGAGATATTTTCAATTACTCTAGAAGTGTGGACACAGAATCCTGTTTTGGAAACGAATTGTATTCAGAAAAAAATATATTGGATGTGATGGTCTGCCGATCTGTACTGTTTCGTAAAATTTTGATTACTTTTGCTAGAGTATTGGGGCTATCTCGTCAATTTCAAAGGTGAGTTTTGTATGTCGTGCTCTTATTTGATGACCCCTGGGTAGGCGAGATTGAACTTTTTCGGAAAACGGGATCGTCACAAAAAAGTGTACGTACGGAAGACGGGAAAGTAGTGTGTATTAGCCTCTTTAAAATATTTCGGGAAAGTTAGGACAAAATTGGACTTTTGAATAGCCCCCAGCCTATTGTGTATATTTCTAAATGTTTCAGTTATTCACTAAAACAAAAAATCAAACTTTATACATGTACCGAATCATAATTTTTTTCGAAGTTTATTCTAATTAACAAAATACCGAAGTTAACGTAAATTAACTTTCTGTATATGACCATTTCGACAACTAATGGTCTCATCAGTACAGATAGAATTAAAACATTGGCAATTTAGATATCGAAAAGTGTAGAAAGGCTGATGGAGAGCAAATAATCAAAATGATCTAAATGGAAAGCCAAACTCAGCTAAGGCCAGAGCTTTGCATGAGGGAGATACTCCTTAGTTTTAAACAAAGTTTGTAATTTAGATATTGAAAGTTTCCAAAAAAAAAAAGAAAAGAAAAAAGGTTTTCGGGTGGAGAAACTTTGCTTAAATTACTAAAAGCTTTGAAGGGATGACGATAACTGTATCATGCAATTTGGCGCACAGGTCTGTTAATTGATATAATGTCCCTTTCTTCATTATTTAATTACCATGTTTGCGAAAGTTTACTAAAATGCCTTTTTGGAAAATAACTATTGATAGGTCGGCTAAGGACAAAGCTATGCAAGAGAGAGTTACACCTTAGTTTTGAACAAAATTTTTCAAATGGAGATATTGCACGTTTTCAAATGAACTCGGTTTCCGGGCCAGCACCGAAGTACTGGCTTATACGGGATGTTCAGAAAATTTACAGCCATTTCGCTTTTCAAGCATCTGTAGACATGCATAGAAATAATACTATTGCAAAAATGAAAACAATAAAACCTACAAATTGAAAGTAAATGACAAATGTCAGGTTGACACATACCATACTAGATGTTGTAGCAATTTCTTTTGAGTTGCCATCGGACACTATAACGCATTTGAAGGGGAGGTTTGACTCGCCTTAAAATCGGTTCAACCCAAAATTCCTTTTAAAATGCCTGTCCCAAGTCAGTCACCAATTTTCCTGTGATGTTTAATCTGCTTTGTCGTTTTGCCTCTGGGCTTTGGCTCTAGACAATTCTGTTTGGTCATTTTGTTATTAACCCCATTGTACCACAGTGAAAGACCGTAGTTAATTGAGATTTCAGATCTCCAAGATTGCAAAACGATTGCAAAAAATCGTCCCGAAATAAATTCCTCATATCTGTAAAGAAAGTAAAGACTGAAATTAAACTTTCTTCACCCCAACAAGGAATTGTGTAATTTTCCAGTTTTAACTAAGAAACATCCTGTCTTCAAATATACTATAGTTTTTAACTTCAAATACCAGCCTTAGTGGGAAGTCTGCTTAATTAAATAAACCGCTCTTTGTGTCAATATTTTAATTTCAAATATGAAATGCAATATATATCTCTTATTACAGCTACTGAAAAATTTACATTATATTTTGAGGGGTAAGCAAATCAGCGCCTGTATTGGCGAACGTTATAAATATGCGATAGAATGAACGTATAATAATTTTGAATTTTCACTTTCAATTGTTGTCATTTCAAACTATATCCTACAATTTTTCTGAAGAACTGATATTATCTTGCGAAAGAAGTTTCTATTTCATTGATATGATTTTTTAACTCACCTGACCCGAAGGGTCAGTGTGAGCTTTTGCCATCACTTGGCGTCCGTCGTCCATCGTCTGTCGTCCGTCGTCTGTTAACTTTTCACATTTTCATCTTCTCCTCTGAAACCAGCGAAGCAAATTCAATCAAACCTTACAGGAATGATGTACTAAAAGTCCTTCACAAAGATTGCTCTTTTTGTTCCGATCTGATGAAAAACATGGCCACAAGCGCGGAACTTAGGTTTAACATTGGACCCTATGGGAAAAATCACATTGTCATCTTTTACTCTGAAACCACTGAAGGAAATTCAACCAAACTTTGCAGGAATGATGTACTAAAGGTCCTTGACAAAGATTGCTCATTGGGTTCTGATCCGATAAAAACATGGCCGCTAGCGCGGAACATCGTTAAACATTGGACCCTATGGGAAAATCACATTTTCACCTTATCCTCTGAAACCACTGAAGTATATTCAACCAAACTTTACAAGAATGGTGTACTAAAGGTCCTTAACAAAGATAGCTCATTTCGTTCAGATCTTTGGAAAAACATGGCCACCAGGGCGGAACTCAGGGTTTAACATTGGCCCGTATGGGAAAATCACATTTTCATCTTCTCCTCTGAAACCACGGAAGTATATTCAACCAAACTTTACAAGAATGATGTACTAAAGGTCCTTAACAAAGATAGCTCATTTCGTTCAGATCTGATGACAAACATGGCCGCCAGGGCGGAACTTAGGTTTAACATTGGACCCTATGGGAAAAATCACATTTTCATCTTCTCCTCTGAAACTACTGAAGCAAATTCAACCAAACTTTACAGAAATGATGAACTAAATGTCTTTTACAATTTTTGCTCATTTCGTTCCAATTTGATTAAAAACATGGCCGCCAGCGCGGAACTTAGGTTTAACATTGGACCCTATGGGAAAAATTACATTTTCATCTTCTGCTCTGAAACAATTGAAGCAAATTAAACCAAACTTTACAGGAATGATGTACTAAAGGTCCTTGGAATCCGAATCAATAAAAAATAAAATGATCGCCGCCGCGGAACATAGTCTAACATTGCACCCTATGGTAAAATCACATTTTCATTATCTCCTCTGAAACCACTGATTGAAGTAAATTCAACCAAAAAAGTCCTTTACAAAGAATACTCATTTCTTCCGATCCGATAAAAAACATTGCTGTCTGCAAGGAACTTAGGTTTAACATCGGACCCTATGGGAAAAATATTCATCTCCTCTGAAACCACGATATCAAATTCAACCAAACTTTACAGGAATGGTGTACCAAATATCCTTTACAAATATTGCTCATTTCATTTCGATATGGCAAAAAAATATGGCCTCCACTTCAGAACATAGTTTAACATCGGAGCCTGGTATGAAAAAGCCACCCTTTTCATCATCTCTGAAACTATTCAAGCAAATTTAACTAAATGTATGGAAGGTCCTTTGCAAAAATTACTCATTTTGATAGGATCAGACAAAAACACTGGCGCTAAAGGAGAACATTGCTAAATATTAGACCCATTGGTAATAAACATATTTTTGGTCATGCATGACATAGAAGCATTTTGTCAGGTGAGCGATATAGGCTCAGTCTCTGGGCCTCTAGTTTATATGGTCACCGTTTTTGTTTTCGTTGTAAAGATTGCTGAATACAGATTCATCTTTTAAATCACACCTTAAGGAGGTTCGCTCCTCATGTTTTGGGATTTCTGTCAGATTTTTGGAATCCTTTGGTTTTATCCATTTAAAACATTATAATTTTTTACTATGGACCTCTTAGTTTTTACATTAATTCATTTTATACATATTTATAGCCACTTTTTATTAACCAGTTAGGATAAAATGTGTAGAAATGCATTGCCTTTATAAATTAAAAGTATGCATTACAACAGGGCCATTACGGAATAAACAAGGCCATTACGAGATAACAGGGCATTATGAGATTAGCAGGGCCATTACAGAATTCAAAATGGCGGCTGTGTAGTTCACTTGGTATCTGTAAAATGCAAAATTATAATTGTATCATATATTTACAGTAAAGTACTTATTATTTTTAAATTCTTTGTATTGAACAAGTAATAGAAAAATTGGAAATACAATGTAAGTTGTATTTGTAGTTCTTTGAGCGGTCTGACGTTCTTTGCCTCATTTAGGAGCTGCATCATTTATGTTGCTTTAACATCTTTGTTTAAGATTTTTTACCCTACTTGTGACCACTCCTTTTACTCATCAGAGGGGATCAGAAAATAAACATCTTTTTGTTTTTCTTAAAAATTTGTACTTCATTAGTAAACCCTTACTCAGATGTATGGAGAATAAAGTTTTTGTTTCAAATATTTCACCCCTCTTGTGACCACTCATTTTACTCATCTCATCATAAGGAATCAGAAAATATACATCTTTTCTTGATTTTCTGAAAAAAATCTTTTGGTACGTAATATTTTACGTAATATTTTACTCTGTAAACCCTAATCCATCTGTATGGAGAATGAATTATTTGTTCCAAATATTTGAACCTGCTTGTGACCACTCATTTTACTCGTCTCTTCACAAAGAATAAAAAAATAATAAACCTTTTTTTCTTTTTTTTGTTCATTGGGGTCAATCCTAACTATAGCTTTTTTATTGTTTCAGATATTTGACCCTTCTTGTGACCTCTCATTTTACTCCTCCCATCACAAGGGATTCGAAGATATACATCATTCCCTGACTTTTTGTAAACAAGTTTTTTTATACCTAAGCAGGGGAAAATCTGATATAGCTACCTTTTTGTTTCTGATTTTTGATCCAACAAACGACTTTTCATGTAAAAATGAATTTCCAGAAAATTATATTGTATATTACATTTACTTATCAATCTATTTAAGTTCACGAATCTGGTTAATAAAAGGTTTAAGAAAAAGGTATTTTCATAATGACCATGTTATGTGTCCTCGGTCTGTAATAATGGCCTTCGGATGTTGTAATGGCCCTCGGCGTTGCCTCGTACCATTACAGCTATCCTCAGGCCATGATTACAGACCTCGGACACTTAACAGGTCCATTATGAAAATACCCATTTATTAATACTATAGTAAAATTGTAAATAAATTCTATCTATTCTTCCACATGATCAAACCTCGCTTATGATATTGTTATGTAGCAAACGTATTAACACATTTATTTTTCTTACTGATAACTACATATTAGAATTTTGATATTCATTTCCTGCGTAGCAGAAAACATATAAACACAATCAAGCTATTATGTTTGCAGGAAATCCATATTGTTCAGATGTATGCCATCAACTGTGTCAACAGCATATGATTTTTTAATTGGTTTTATTGACAACCTTTTAAATTCAATAGATGAAAATTTTACACAAGTAAGTATTAAATAATTGTTCCATTCGATATAAATTATTCTACCATATCAGACAAACTGTCGTTGCTCTTAGCGACAAAGTTATGATTGATCATACCTAAAAGCAAACACTTCAGAGTGTTTCTTGCGGAAGAGTTACTGAGAGTTGGTGGTTTACAAATTGCTACTTAGGATTTAATCAAGGGGATCCGCGATATTAAGTTAGAGGAAGCGTAATTGAAAAGTAATGCCGAGCGCAGCAAGGCGCAAAATGTTTCATAAATTTAACCCAAACCCTGATTTTCCCTGTGATCCCCTGTAAAGTAACATTTTCAGCCAAGATGGTCCCCATCGCAAAATTTGGTTTGACATTGTACTCTATGTAAAACATTCAGAATTCTTCTGTTCTTAAACTACTCAGTCAATTGGAATCTAACTTTGCCACAAAAGTCCTTGGATAGACCTTTAAAATAGTGTTTTTCAGGTCTGCACTTAATATAAGATGGCTGCAAAAACATATTGGACCCTATGGAAAATTATTCGGAAATAGTCTCCTCTCAAAGTACGTGTCTAATTCATTGGAACCAAAACTGGCTACAATAATTCTTTGGTGGTTTCCTATAAAAATAGTGCTTTAAGATCCGCACTTTGTCAAAGCTAGTCTTAATATTTTGACATTGTAACATATGGGAAATGCATTTAGTGATTTTCCTCTCTGAAAACTACTTGGCCGGCCGATGTGAAAGAACTTGGCCAGAATAGTCCTTGGGTGGTTACCAATAAAAATAGGGTTTTTCTTAGATGTACATAAGGCGGATCATAGTTTGACAATACATCCCAAGGAAAAATATTCAGTGATCTCCTCTGAGACTACTTGGCCAACTAGAACCAAACTTGGTCAAAGTAGGCTTAGGTTGTGCCTTCTAAAAAAGTGTTTTTAATGTTCACATTTATCCAAGATAGTCGGAAGCGCAGAATACAGGTTAATATCTGACCCAGTGAAAAATATACAGATATTTTCTTCTAAAACTACTGGTCCAATTGGATCCAAACTTATTTACAATGGTCGTTAGATGGTCCCTTCCCACACAGGTATCCGGCAGGTCTGTATCTCAATGAAAATGGTTGACAGCGGGGAAAATAATTTACCGTTGGATCCTACAGAAAACACACACATTCAAAAATCTTCTTCTCTAAAACTGCTAGTCCAATTGGAACTATACCTAGTTACCATTAACTATAGATTGTCTCTTACAAAGAGGTATCTTGCTATGATGACTACTAGAGGAACATACATATATTTTATTTAACCAAATGGAATTAAAGAAAAAAACTGTTTTTATGTCAACCGTGTTCCGGTTGAAACGATAAGGCTTTCGAGAGTTTTTTATTGATTTATTTATTTTGATTAATAATTAGTGTTACATTTGAAAAGACATTTGTCAAAATATACTAGCAGTGATTTTATACTCGTTAAAATTTGAAAGCCGTAAAAATTATAAAGCAGGTTTAAAATTGTGTTACATTTAACGCCGTTCCTTAGTAAGTCAATGCTGCTGCTGTGTTAAATAAACTTAGAGTTGTCATGTCATATATATTTCTCAATTCTTTCAGAAATGTGTAGCTGACTTAGAAACTTCATCGAGAGAGATTTGTTATCTGTGTGCTGTAGGCTTTGGTTAGTTTAATTTTCACATTAAAGATAACGAATTTGCTTAAAATACTAAAAAAATACAATATGCTGTCTTTGAATACTCTTTCAAGGTTAGAGTTTGGATATTAGTCCCAGCGTGAATTGAGTGTGTATGTGCTTTTTCGAACGAAAAAAAAAAATGAAGTCAGAATCTTTGTTTGGTTATTCCTGATGTAATTTTACTGGGAAATCATATGTTTACTACCCTTAAGATATAAATTTCTCTTATAAATTGGCTGAAGTTTTAGACACCCCATTGGTTTAGAGAATCACGTGATGAATTATGTCACATGATCCAATCCTCAGGACAAACAAAATGGCAAATCAGTGTCGAATGAGATGGTATACTGATCTTGAGTTGGACACTGTTTGTCATCTTAGGAACTAAATCAGTGTCGAATGAGGGTTAAGTTATCGTATCCGTATGGGTAAACTGATCTTGAGTCGGACACTTTTATTTTTAATCGTTTGTCATCTTAGGAACGGACACTGTTTGTCATCTTAGGAACTAAATCAGTGTCGAATGAGGGTTAAGTTATCGTACGCGTATGGGTAAACTGATCTTGAGTCGGACACTTTTATTTTTAATCGTTTGTCATCTTAGGAACTAAATTTCTGACCAAAAAATTAAGGTACGGATCCTGATTGCCAATTTTGATCCAATCCTTAGACTCACGACAGGGAAAGAAGGATTAGAATTTCTAGGTAAGATTATTTCAACATTTTAACCAGGTGCCGGTTTCACTTAACAGCAAATAATACAGTTAATACAAAACAGCCAAGAGTGAATGATACCTCTGTTGCTCCAAAGTCGTAACGGGAACGAGTGTGGAATGAGGGTGTGTATACTGATCTTGAGTCGGACACTTTTAATTTTAATAGTTTGTCATCTGAAGAACTAAACTTCTGACCAAACAGTTGAGGTACAGATCTTGATCACTGATTGCCCATTTTCTATTTTTTGAGATATTTTTAATTTTAATAGTTTGTCATCTGAAGAACTAAACTTCTGACCAAACAATTGAGGTACAGTCTTGATCACTGATTGCCCATTTTCTATCTTTTGAGATATATTTGAAAAGTCAGGTTTTCTAGTGGTGTTCCGATGATCGGAAAAAGTCTCAAATCGGTCGGTTGACTATCCAGATGTGATTAATCGATTGAGATTTTCTTCAATCGATTCATAATCGGTTAACTAAAAGTACATGTGACCTTTAGGGAAAAATAAGAAGGCCATGAAAGGTTTATACATTTGAAAACTTGCCCTCCCTGATCAGTTTCAGCTCAGCTTGCTAAAACCAGGGTGTACTTTTGCCATTACTTTGCATCTGTCATCCGTCTGCCATTCCCTAGTTTTGATAAAAAATAATGCAACTTCCGGGTACAATACCCTTAACTTTCAAAATTGAACGAGACTTACGAACTCTATATTATAATTCTTTCGACAACAACGAAGGACCCTTCATTGCAAATTAAAATACATTGTTATATATAGTCTACTCAAAATGGGNAATCATAATGGCTATTTTAATTATTTATTTGTTCTTAGATAACCCCTTGCAAGTTAGATTATCTGTTATAGGTGTTTCATTCACCATTGTCCACCTAATGAGGTTTATTGCTGGTGTCATCATAGGGGTGGCCATGTTTATTCTTGGAGCTGGTAGTATGGTTGGAACAGGACTGTGTTGGTAAGTCCTCATACATGTTGTGAAATATGATAATAGGTAGGTATTTTACTTTTACTTTAGTTTTTTTTAAGAAACTAAAGAAAAATTATGTAAGTTTGAGATCAAAACTTATATATTTTATAGCCTTAAATTGAAGTTACAACCTTGAATTTTACCACATGATTTCGATAAAAAGCAATCAAAAATTTTAGTAAGTAAGCAATAGTAAATGCACATTACACAAACTCTCTAAAAATTCATGGTAAAACAAAGCAATTGAAGAATGCATTACTGTTGTTCATCATTGAAGTGATTTTTATTTCGTCTGATCTTCCCCTTTTTTGTTACCACAATTCATCTGCCTCAATTGTAGTCATAGTTATATTATTTAGTCCCCTACCAGCGATAGCAAAAGTTGACTTTAGGTTTGTACTCCGTCCGTCCGTCTTTCCGTCTGTCCCGCATCAGTTTTCAATATTTGCAGGTATTGTTGCCGATTTGCGTGCAAATCGGCAGCTACGAAGTGGAAGCATTTCCTGTGTCTGGCTTATTTTGTTTCTTTCAAGGGCTATAGTTAAGTACTTGCTAGCAAACGTTTCTAAGATATACATGTAGTTACATGAAAGGTCTTACTAAGAACTGGCTAGCAATGTCCGACCTTGCATCGCCATGTACTTTTTAATTTTAACGTGTAAATGCAACGTATTTTTCGTGATATTGGGGTTTACTCCGTTGGTTTACTACCATTCAGCAGGACATGTAAGTGTAAACAAATAAATACGCGATGCCACACATTTAGGATTGTCAACATGAACAGAATATGGTGTGTGGTTTTAAACTTATTCATTAGAAGCGATTGTCAACATGAACAGAATATGGTGTGTGTTTTTAACCTGTGCCGAATTGGGGTTCACTTCCATTCAGCAGCACATATGTAAGTGTAAACAAATAAATACGCGATGCAACACATTGTTATTCATTAGGACCATTCACCACTACATGTAAGTGTAAACAAATAAATACGCGATGCCACACATTTAGGATTGTGAACATGAACAGAATATGGTGTGTGGTTTTAAACTTATTCATTAGAAGCGATTGTCAACATGAACAGAATTTGGTGTGTGTTTTTAACCTGTGCCGAATTGGGGTTCACTTCCATTCAGCAGCACATATGTAAGTGTAAACAAATAAATACGCGATGCAACACATTGTTATTCATTAGAAGCGATTGTCAACATGAACAGAATATGGTGTGTGTTTTTAACCTGTGCCGAAAAAAGACCCAGGAAAAGTGGACGATTCTTTTTTTACTACAGGTAAAAATTGTTTTACATTCTTTTTCATTCAAGACTTGACCCATTTGGCACGAGGGTTTACAGGTTATTAATACATGCAATTTATAACATAAAGGTAACAAATAAAATATAATACGATATGATATAATCTATTTCATATAATGATAATGATAAATGAAAGAAATTAAATTATTCACATGACAACATAAAATATGTGAAAAAGAATGTGCACAAATCCTTGGACGAAGCCTAGCACAGGGGCATGCGCAACTCTAGTTTTTACCTGCGTTCAAGCATAGACAAAAATACAAGCTTCTTATCCATCATTTTGCATCAATAATCAAAAGTAACATTCACTTTCTTCATAAAAACTACAAATTACCACCAATCTGTTGGACAAAATAATAAAAAAAAATTTCTAAAGTTTTTAATATTTCAGTTGTTAGCTCTCCTGGCCTAATGGGCCATGTCAGCTTTTGCCATCATTATGCGTCCATGGTATGTCTTGTCTGTCCTTCAACAATTTCAAAAACAACTGAACAAAATGAACCGAAATAAGCTTGAATTATCACCAAGGTGTAGCTTTTCAAAATTGTGCTTCATTAGATAGTAGAACAAACTTAACCTCAAATGGATGGTTCAGTGAACTGTGTCGGGCTGGCATGCAACCATATAGATCTTGCTATAGACCAAATATAAAATGTAACCATTCCACTGCCAGAATTTTCATAATAATTAATTAAATGCTGAAAATCGGCAAGCTTTTTTTTTGGAAAGCTTATACTTGTATTGGTCTAATATTTGGTTTGTGAGCCTACCTAAATGAGTTACCGAACAAATTCAAGTTTGTTTCCGGTCAACTGATTTTGGCAGAGTTATGGGCCTTTGACTCAGCACCTTTTTCACTATTTTGCTGGTGTAACAAAGCCTTGCTCTACCGGTAAGAGACTTGGTATTGCGTCATTTGCTCTCACATCGAAGAATTAAATGAACATGCTTTCCATCCCTCACAAACAATTTACTGGGTTCGAATTTTGACCAAAAAATTTTGGCTATAAAAATACAAATGCACAAACTTCCAAAAAGATGCCATTCATGAAAGTTGTTAACTGATGAAACAACGTAAATTTCAGAAACGTAGTCAATAATTATAGTAATCGTTTCAATATTTTTCAATGAGATGATATTGTCCTCATTTTTATTTTCGTAACGCTTATTTTTCCTGTATAACGAAACGCCGATTTATATTTCAAGAACAATTCAAGGTAAAATTCCCAGACTTGCGTTTATGTAGAAATGATTTGATACCCGAAGCTACAGTACGACGAGTTATGTTGAAAATCCTCTCCTTCGGTCTGTTTCTTCATTGTTGTTGTGTGGTATAGTATTGTAAAGTTGTGGTTCCAATTCTACATGAAATTTGATGTCAATGACTCACTTTTGTCCTCATACCGTAGATAGCCGAGCTGATGTATGACATGCCGCCCTTCAGGCAACACTTCTATTCATGCATTAAACAAACGTTTTAATCTGATACTTTCTTTACCTCATATTTTAATTTATGAATTCCTTCCTCTAAATAATGCATTTTTTTCCTGGTACGAAAAGTACGAAACAAACAAGGTGAATGTCAACGTAGATATTTATAAATCGGTTAAACTATTTTGGGTCAAACATGAATATAATTGGACTTCCTAGCCATGAAATTCAATTATAAAATTTACAGTAACTTCGGTATTTAGTTATTTATAGTGATCACTTTTATTTAGGGATGGCAATTTCACAGAAATACTGAACTCGGTTATTTGGAACATCTTCCGACCGATTAACCGGTTAACCGGTGTTTGCAGAAACAATGAATTTTTAGCATATGCCATAGGATAAAAAATCATACCCCTGTTTATTAATGTCCTATGAGGCATCGATAGAAACAAATCATTACATTGTTTAGATTTTAGATACTGATTGATCGTAAACTCAGAAAATACGTTTCAAATATATCGTAGCATTCCTTTAAATCATAAGTTCTGAGAACGTAAGTTCTGCATCATACGATTTACCCTTATTAATCTGTCTTAAAATATGTCCCAGTTTTAGATTGTATGAATTGCATTTTACAAATGATAGACACTAGAAATGAATTGATTTTACGATTTTTTTACACTTACCTTTATATTTTGTCCTGGTCACTTCGGTATAGGTTCTTAATGATTTATTTTTATTACTAAAGTTATAACTAAAGTTATTACGACTTTAGTTAACCCTTATGTTTACAATTTGTCAATTATTTATTTCTAATTAATTAAAAATACATCAAAGCAATGTCCATTTGTACACTTTAACAGTACACATTTGAAATACATTTTGATGCCGAGTACTCGAATACTGAATTTGCTAACCGGTTAAAGACTATTCGACCGATTAACAGAGTAACCGGTTACTCGTTGCCATACATACTTTTATTGCGTCTCGTTAAATAAATATTTATATAGAACATCAATGACGAAAATGTTATTGCATAAATAATCACTTGTAAGGCTACAATCATTTGGAAATACTATGAAAACATAAAACAAAACAAATATATTAATGGCACCGAAAACCATTTACCTGTCATTTGATCTACTGACAAAAGTTCTTGGTTTATTAAGTAATGTTTCTGTTGTATTGATTCCATCTACTGATGAACATCGATCTTCATCTTTCTTCTTGCATATTCCAAAACATGTAGAAAGATTGACAAGGTGGTTGAACGCAGCTTCAAATTTAGTGTTGGTAAAGTAATATATAATCCAATTCAACGATGGGTGCATATGAGCCCAGACAGTAATATATAAATAGACCTCATGCGAATATTGGTCGTCTTTGTCTAATGCTGCCAACATTGCATATGGAGCCCAGCATAGTGCAAAAACTGCATATATTAGGAAAAAAGATCTTGCAAGACTAGTTGCATAAGATGAGCTATTATTGGATATTGCCGATTTGATGGACTTTTGTGATTTCTTAACCACAAGGTAAATGCGCAAATACGAAAATCCAACAATCATTAGAGGAACCCATACAAAAGCTATAGATACAACAACTGTAAAACTATACGTAACCATTCTATCCCATATACAGTCTAAACTTTTTCTGTCGAATGTATGGTTCCCAATACCTGCCAAATTTAGCAATATAATTAGAATTCCAATGGCATACAAACATACACACATGCCAATACATGTAGTTTTCCTGAATATCTTGAAGTAATACTTATTATGGCAGATAAAAATATATCTGTTGAAACTTAGAAGTGTGATCGTTCCAAGAGAAGCAATGCAGGAAATAGTGCAAATTGACGCAACAGTTCGACAGAGTCCTGGTATTTTGTTGAAGAATTGTTCACCTTCAATCTTTGCTAAAAAATACAAAAATCCAATAAAATTCGTGTTTGCCATGTATAGGTTCTACCGGTTATGATTTAATTGTTGGTAGCAGTAATGCTTTCGTCGTTATTTTTTGTCATCAGTGGCTAATAGAAATTTACTGTATTCCCGATAATTTTATGCTGTTCTATCGAGATATTTTTACTTGTCAGTAAATTTATCTTGATGGGGACACTCGTAAACGCATTAGGTGGACTTTGTTTGAAGTAAGTTTGAAATTGCGCCTTTAACATCAACTATTTTTGAAGATACATAAGAGTGTTTGCTTATTAATTTGACCTAATCTGTTAGTATGGACTTAAGATTCCCTACTTGTTATTTTTCTTTTTTTTCTATGTGCTTTAATGTGATTGAACAGCAAATGCTGTCTATGTTAGAAAACTTGCTGTTACACTATTTATGACTGAAAATGCAGCTATTGTTATGTCACATAGATTTCAGGAACAATTCAGACGTTTTTATCGCCCCCTTAGGTAATTTGCTATGTATCAATATTTTTTATTTTTGTCCATCATATATATTTTCATCTGGAAGATGATCCCACGTAAACCTTAGAAAAAAAGAAACGATATTTTTCAAACAATTTCTATTTTTATGCATTCCGCTCGGTCTTGAAGTGCTGCGCTGTACTTTAACAAAAATGACTTCTATATTTTGAACATCTGTTGGTTTTGATACCACTGACAATAATTTTTTCGAGGATTCTGCAAAAATGGTTTTATTGTTTAGTTGATATTTGATTCTCATAATTTTCGTATTGCATTCAATTGTCATCTTCACTTTGACAGGATCATTACAGTTGACAATTTTTCGTCTGCTTTGTCTTTTTGTCCTTTGGATCCCGGCTCTTGAAAATTCTGTTCCGTAATTTTGTTATTATCCCATTTGTTTTAATACGGGACTTTCGAGATAGGAACTCTCGTGTAATTGAAGGCGGAAACGATCTCCTCAGATACCAGTGAGAAGTATAATCGGAATCCAGTCCTATTGAATATAAATATATACCACCTAAAAACAAACTATTTATTAAATTGATGTGTACTTATAATTTGTCCTGCATGACAATTATTTAATAAAATTTTAATTGACGAAAAACAATTAATCTGAAGCGCTACAAATCGATTAATTATAAATCATCATTGGCTCAACAGTCTTCATTAATTAGTGATTCCATCTCAAGGTATCGATGTATTGATTTTTTTCATATAATACACAAAAATGTTGTTGGAATGAACACGACTCAAAATTCCCGTATTAGTGTTGCATATATGTTTTCAGACGCAGAGATGAGGAACTTTTAAATGTATTTTTAAAAGTAGAGAAATATATAAAACAAATCATTGTGTATCTTTGTTAGCTGCATTGAATGACGAACATAAAAAAAAAATCCTAGTAAAAAATAACTTACCAATAATACTGAATGGTATTGCTGTAGTCGTTATATAAAGATCTGAACACGCAAGATTAACTATGAATATGCATTCGATCCTATGAAGATTCTTCATGGTAAAAATTGCAATCAATGTAAGGATGTTTCCGAATGTACCAGATACTGAAGATAATGAAAGCATTATAAGGCATGGTATGGCAATCCCCGGGGTCTCGGTAACAAACTGGAATCTATCAAATATCTTCCCTGAATACAATGTTAGGTTCTGTAACGAAGAATTCATTTCGAAAATTCTTACGCAGTGGCTAGAATTATAATGCCGTATTTAAAATGACACTTACCGGATGCGTAAAGTGACAACATTTCCCCTTATTTTTTACGATCAATTTATATCATATATATATAGTAACCCATATGTATTTTCATAATTTCCAAGTATATAAAGCTTGAAAATATATTGACAAAATTTTATAATTCCTACATATAAAGATAAGAAATATATAAATGTATGAGAAAACTGCATAAATGGTCGATCAAATTTCTATCCTAATGAAAAACTCAGATATTTAAAAACAATATTTTATCTAAATTTTAGAAATTATGTGAACCTCTATGAGAAACTATATCTTATCTGATACATGGGTGTTACTTTTATAACCTTTTTATGCAACACTTACCAATGTGTTTCTTGTTGTCCAAATAAAATTGTCAATAATTCCAGTAGTACTTCAGTGCTTGTATGTTCTGTATGGATACCTTTCATCTTAAGTAATTTTTCTGTATCATTTAGATCGTTATATCTGATATCAACTATAATATACCACTGGGATGGATTCTTTGTGTTAAATCGGTTCTGGGTAGTTGATTATTCTGTACTACAGTGAGCAAAAAGTACAATAAGCAATATTAAAAAGAGATCAGTTTGTAAGCAACGTTGATTATTTAGAAAAGTCATATAATTCATTAAATATAGGCGGCGTTTTTCAACAGACAATAGGGATTCCCATGGGAAAAAACTGCGCCCCACTTTTAGCTTATCTGTTTTTTTTCTCGTAAGAGGCCAAGTTTTTACAAGGGCTAACACAGAAAAAGCAATAACATTTAGCCCAGTCCTTTAATTTCAGCTTCCGCTACATAGACTTTCTCTTAACCCTTTCCTTTATATAGACGCCTCTTGATGCCTTAGCCACTCCCCTTTTTCAAGGCCATAAGAGGGTGCTGTATAAGGCTCTAGGATTAAGATATAGGCTAATTGAACAAAATATAACTTGGGCAAAAAATGAGTGTTTTTCGCGCGCCGTTGGGGACTAAAAAGATATGTCATTGGGATCCCAGATGGGGGATGTGCCCCCTCTGGCCTTGGGTTCGGAAGGGGGCGCAAGCCTCCTTAGCGGAATGAAAGTGTTTTGCCATAGATCCTCGCTAGATAGCCTAGCGTATAGGTCAAATGGTCGATTTTTGGATTTTGGGGAGTTGCTGGCTGTAGTATGCACTGCAGATGTATATAAAAAAAATTGAAACCTGAATTTGGAGTGCAAAAAAATGCATTTTTTGGTCCTTTTGAGGCCCCCTCTTGTCTCTATGGCGACAAGGAACCAGGTTGTGAAAGTGTTTTTCTGAAGACATGAGGCCAGTGTGTACTTTCACTAAGTATGAACTTTCTGGGTTGAACTTCAAAGAAACTAGAACATTTTGATTTTCTAGCTCAGTTCAGAATGGTCAAAAATTGACTTTTCAGCCAAGGGGTTAATTGAGCCCAAAACTTTTTTTGTGAAAAACTGTCAAATGACAATTTTTTGTCATAATATGGTGAAACATGATGTTTTAGCGTGAAAACAACTTTTTTAGACCTTTTCTGTAGATTTTCAAATTTTCTATTAACTCCTTTAAATAGACGCCTTTTGACGCCTTTATCCCCCCTTTGTCAGGGCTATAAGAGATTGCTGTATAAGGCTTTAGGATGAGGATATGGGCTAATTGAACAAATATAACTTGGGCAAAAAAATGAGTGTTTTTCGCGCGCGGTTGGAGCCTAAAAAGATATATAAGGTGGGGATGTGCCCCATTCTGTCCTGGAAGCTCGAAAGGGAGCGCAAACCTCCTCGCCGGAAAGCAAGTGTTGGGGCCAAAAATCCTCGATAGATAGCCTAGCCTATAGCTCATATGGTAGATTTTTGGATTTTGGGGAGTTACTGGCTGTAGTATGCACTGCAGATTTTTAAAAAAAATTGAAACCTGAATTTGGAGAGCAAAAATTGTCAAAAAATCCTTTTTTGGTCCCTTTGAGGCCCCCTTTTGTCTTCATGGCAACAAGGAACCAGGTTGTGAAAGTATATTTCTGAAGACATTAGGTCAGTGTGTACTTTCACCAAGTATGGACCTTCTGGGTTGAATTTCAAAGAAACTAGAACATTTTGATTTTCTAGCTCAATTCAGAATGGTAAAAAATTGACTTTTCAGCCAAGTCTCAGAAAGGAAAGGGTTAATAATTCAAAATTCAGGGAATATTTATACCAGATCCATCACAATGAGCTTGAAATAAAAGAGACTACTGATACACCTACTTCAGCCTCGTACTTAGAGATCTTTTAATATACATTGACGAAGATGGACATTTGAAATCTAAGCTCTATGACAAACGTGATGATTTTAACTTCCCAATTGTGAAATTTCCCTTTCTGAGCAGCAATATACCTACCTCTCCAGCCTATGGAGTGTATATTTCACAGTTGATTTGTTACTGTCGAGCATGTAGTTTATACGGTGATATTTTGAATAGAGCAAAAATACTGTCCCAAAAGCTGCTTAGTCAGGGATTTGTTCTACCTTTATTACCATCATCCCTTCAGAAATTCTATGGCCGTAACCATGACATAATTGACAGATATTACGTGTCTGTGTCCTAAATGAAAACGGACATTTTCAGCTAGATTTGACGTCCTCACGAATTTGACATAACCGGATTTGACTCAACCCTGGATTGACTCGCTGATAGTGTGACGGGTGCCGCTAGCGGAGCAGAACATGCTTACCCTTCTGGAGCACCTGATGTCACTCCCACTTTTCATTGGAGTTCACACTATGAGCACCTTTAGTTCTAAATGTCGTATTTTTATTTCCGTGCATTGTAGCTGTCTCACGTCCTTGTTTTGTCTTTGTTTTCCTCTGTTGCCGTCTTTGCCATGTCTTTGGACTTCGATTTTTGTGGTAATCGCTTGCCTTGTTCCTTCGGTATTCTACTGCCGTTGTTATATAGTAGTTTGGGTTTTGTTATCTAAGCAATAACGTTACATTATGTGAATGGTCGGAGGCAGCAGTCAAACAAGATCACCCTTTTATTGTCTAAGCTTATAATTTTGCTCAGAAGGGGAGTTTTGTTGTGAATGGGGTCATGAAATTTAAGTCATATTTGCACCAGTGTAATATGGAGATTTATTACACTTTATTACTTTTGGTTGCTTTCTTAGGAAAGTATTATGTTGCGATACAATAATAAACAATTATGTTAGTCATCTATCAAGAATATTTGACCTGAGAATTCAATTTTGCCGTATATAAAAAAAAAAGAATTCACGTCACAGTTATCTAATTATCCAATGTCAAGCTTTTTAAGCTATTTGATGAGTTCACCGAGAAATTGAACCTGCTTAATATTTGCAAATTATAACTTCAAGTGATGACAAACTTTGAAACGCAAAAAAAGTTGAAAAACTACAGCTCGTACTGCTTTAACATACTAGTAAACGGACAAGGAATCAAGACTTGACAGAGGACCTAACTTGTCAGGGGCATGTAACTGATCTGTTATAAACGTTACATTAGAAGACCTTAGAATATTTCGGCATACAAATACCGATGCAAAAAGTGAGAAAGGGGGAAATCTTTAATCGAGAAAAGAGATATATTGAAAAAATATTGATTTGAGTTTTAGCACATAAATGCCAATATTTTAAGCTATTAAAATTAGAACGATTTCGGGTATTATTATATAACTACACTGGTGCACTACCGTCGGAAACCGCAATGATCCACAGTGTTCCTTACAATAAATACATAACGTTTAGGCGTGAGATGTTACTTTGCTAAATTTTTTTCAAATATGATTTATAAAACAATATTAGAAATTGCTGATGTTGGAGAGTTTCAAGAAGATTACCAAAACTGGAATCGATATTTTTAATATTAAATTAGTGAAAATTATTGTTTTAATGTAAATGAATTCGAACAGTATTGTTATTTGGTAAAAGTCAACACAGTAATCATTGCTCCTCGGACTTTGAGGTAAAAAGCAAATTATAGAATCTAAAGCTTTTAAAAAACCAACAGGAGAAACGATGTTTTTAATTGTAATGTAAATTAAAATATTTTTAATGAGTAGATCTAGAGTGAAAAAAGATGAAGCAAAAATATTTCTTAATTAAATCATTATCTTCGGTTGATAGATTGAATTCCAAAATATTTATTCGTAGAGAATTTTTGAAAAATTACCAAGATTTGAATAGAAAAAAATTATATTACAATCAGTGAAAATGTTTGTTCTCGTGGGAACTTTAATTCTGAAAGTTTTTTTCTGGGAACTTTTCAGTAATACGTGACCTTCATGGGTTTCAGGAAATTACGTGTTGTTAAAAAGTTTCAGGAAATTAACCAAAATTGAAAGCACATTTTGGAATTTAATGAGTGGCGAAAATGATGTTTGGTACCAAATGATTGTTAAGATGTAAGTTTGTAGGCTGCAATTGAAAAAACATCAGCCTTTGAAACACCTTGTAAACTTAATAAAGTTGAAATCATAAACGAGATTCGGAAACTTTACTAGATATTTCCCAATTACATACTATATGCTACGATGGGAGGGAACATTGCAATGCCCAAATGTCGATTTTAACCGGTATAGGTAATATTTCCCACCAATGGTTTTTATTAGTTTAAAGGAGATGCCTGCCATTTGCTATAAGTTTGAATGCAAAAAAGTGTTAAGAAAGTACTTTAATTCACATTTCCTAATCAATTGCTTGTTAATTCAAAATCACCAAATTAAGGGGATAAATGGCAAAATATCGAAGTTACTTTAAATGATAGATAAATAATGGAAAAACCTGATCAAAGGTACCTTCCTCCTATAAAAGTGCTTGACATCCATATTTATGACTGAAATTAAATTCTATTTATAAATTCCTTTTTATTATAATTTACTATCAATTGAAATTTGTTTTTGATTTATTGTGATTTGTCATTTAATACACTACTTTCTATGTTGTAATCTACCTTCCGGGTTCATTCAAAATATAGCCGATGACAGTATCCTAACCCGTATAAAAAGGTTTACCTGTTTTTATATCTATTAACTTTAGCTTTATTATAGTAGTATATAGTATTCTTCGGTTTAATCTCTTAATCGAAAATATACCATAACAGACTATAGGTTGTTTTTGGCAAACCTCAAACTGCTTGAGCATCTTCCCTATGTGATATCGTCAAAAACATATTGAAGGTTCACATGAGCCTTCATTGCTCACACTTATTTTGTTATTTATTACCACTGGGTCGATGCCACTGCTGGTGGACTGTTAGTTCCCGAGAGTACTCACCAATCCAGTCCTGTAGCCAGTTCTTCGGTACCCGTAAACCGATTATGTTATGAAACCTGCAATATCAAAATTTACATTTTTTTAGCTCACCTGACCCCAAGGGTCAGTGTGAGCTATTGCCATCACTTGGCGTCCTTCGTCCGTCCGTCCGTCGTCTGTCCGTCTGTTAACTCTTTACATTTTCATCAACTCCTCTGAAACCACTGAAACAAATTCAACCAAACTTTACAGGAATGATGCATGGAAGGTCCTTCACAAAGGTTGCTCATTTCGTTCCAATCCGACAAAAAACATGGCTGCAAGTGCAGGACTTATATTTAACATTGGACCCTATGGGAAAAGCGTCATTTTCATCAGCTCCTCTGAAACCACTGAAGTAAATTCAACCAAACTTTACAGGAATGATGTATTGAAGGTCTTGTACAAAGATTGCTAATTTCATACTGATCCGGCAAAAAAACATGGCTGCCAGCGTGGAACTTATGTTTAATATTGGACCCTGTGGGAAAAACGTCATTTTCATCAACTCCTCTTAAACCATTGAAGCAAATTCAAGTAAACTAAACAGGAATGATGTATGGTAGGTCCTTTACAAAGGTTGCTAATTTTGTTTCAATCCGACAAACAACATAGCCACCAGCGTGGAACTTATATTTGACATTGGACCTTACGGGAAAACATCATTTTCATCAACTCCTCGAAAACCACTGAAGCAAATTCAACCAAATTTTACAGGTATGATGTATGGAAGGTCCTTTACAAAGGTTGCTCACTTCATTTCAATCTGACAAAAACATGGCCACCATGCAAAACATTGAAAACCCTACTGTTCAGCATTTTTCCAGGTGAGCGATACAGGCCTCTACTTTAAAACTAAGAAGTATCTCCCTCATGCATAGCTCTGTCCTTAGCTGAATTTTGACTTTCCTATTTAGATCCTTTGGTTATTTGTTCTCTGTCAGCTTTTACACATATTTCGCTTTTGATTCGATCTGCACTGAAGAGACATAAGTTGTCAAAATAGACATATGCAGAAACCAAATCAATAGTAACTTCGGAATTTTAACCATTCCAATTTCCAAAGTTGAAAACTCAACCACAAATGAAACATTCTGACAAAGTTTTTATTAAAATTGGACCAGTATAAAATTTCAAGTTGGATTTTAATGCAATAAAACTCAATGACCATCAAATTTATTGTAATTTTTATATGGCTTTTATCTCCAAACATAAGCGACTCCATCGTAATCAATATCAATATGGTACTTATACTGCGTAACAGAGTTTGGAGTCTCTCCCATGCCTATTTCCCGTTTAACGGAACTTCGAATACTTTTTGCATCTTGAAAATTTCTGTCAACATTTTTCTCAGTAACCACATATCCAAGCCCTCTGCCACTCAGGATTGAGTATCAGTATGAGGTCCTACAGTGTGTAAGAGATTTTGGGATCTCTCGAATTCCCACTTCTTGTTTGACAGAACTTAGAATATTTTTCAACGTCTGCGTCACAATATTCAGGCGACACATGCCTTCCTTGCATGACTTACCACTAAGTTTTGTCTAGCTACACAAAAGTAAAATGGACATTCTGTTCGGTAGTTTAGTTATTAACCCAATGTCTTAAATTCTTACAATTGGATGGAAGGTAGACTTCACCCAGTAACAGAATACTAAGGCCAAAATGCTTGCTTTCCTTTTTTTCAACTTCAAGCTGAAATTCACTTTTTTGCAGACACCCTATTGCCTTGAATTTAACTTTTGATACGGTATTACTATTTGAGCATTTCCTTTTCGTTCTTTTTCAATTTGTTCATGTGTATGGGTACATTTGTATCAGCAAAGGTACATGTCTCAGTTGAATCCGAACTGGCATATTATGTTGACTTCTAATATCTGCAACTTGTAGAGCATGACCTTCCAGAATATGCATGGAAATTAACGAGAAAATATATTGCATTCAAGAAATAGTATGTAGAAGCAGAAAAGCAAAAAAACTAGAAAACTAGTACTACAACAAAAAAGAGTATCCAAAAAAAGAAATGAAAAACAAACACAAATACACACACAAAATTACACAGATATAGTTACTTGTTACTTGTTCTTTTGATGAGGTATTAGTGATTTATTACAGAAACGTTCAATTTGTTATTGTTAGTTAGAATATATTTCATAACGTGAAAATGGGATATGTCATAAGACATAAAACAGTTTTGTTTTTCATAAATCAGTAAAACACATGACCTGTGAAATGTACATAACAATATTATTGATATACGAGAATTGGTATTGAACGTTGTTGCATTCAGTCCACTGCGTTCAATCCCGGCTTATCGATAAGTCTTATACAATTTGAACAAAATGTACCATTGAACAACATCTATAGAGGCAAATTAATCTTACATAGCTCGGTTTTATTATGTATGAACATGAGGATAACAAAAGGGAGAAACAACAAAGAAAAACGCTTACAGTGATGTGTATTCTTTATGTATTAATTTATACATTTTTTTTCAGAATTTGTGTCAACCAAGCACTAAATCTGAAGTGCTAAAATTATCATCATCAACACAGGTCTTTCATATAGCGTTTTTGTTGACACGAATTAACACATCTATTTCCATGCTATGTTTAATTACCGGTTTCATCACCACTCATGTCTGTTGAATGTGTTGGTTTCGTCGGATGATTTCCACCTGATATATCAGATGTAGATAGCCCTCCAGAGGTTGAGACTTGCAACTTTCGTTTCTCCTTCCGGCATCTACCGAAGCAGACATTCAAATGCACAAGTTTGTCAAATGCTGCTTCAAATTTCGTATTTGTAAAGTAATAAACAATCCAATTTATTGAAGGATGTAAATGTGCCCAAACTGTTATGTATAAGTGCACTTCGTGTGGGAACGTGTCATTTTTGTCTAAGACAATCAAAAGAGCATAAGGGATCCAACAGGCTGCAAATATTATATATATTATGAATAATGTTCGTGCAAGAGCTGTTGAATATGAATGTTTTCGGATCGAACTGGAATACTTTGTTTTCCGTTGAGATTTATGGACTTTCAGGAAAATACTCAGATATGAGAATCCAACGACTATGACTGGGATCCATACCAAGGTGACTGAAAACACTACCGTATAAGGATAAGTCTCCATACGATCCCAGATGCACTCCAAGCTCTTCCTGTCAAATGAGTGATCTCCAACCCCGGCAAAATTAAGTAGCACTAACAATAACCCAACACAATACAAACAACAACACATTGTAATACAGGTCCACTTTCGGAAGATGGTGTGATAATATTTATGGTAACAAATGTATATATATCTGTTCAGGCTTAACAAAGCGATACTTCCCAATGAATTAACGCATGATATGGTACACCCCGACGCAATAACTCGACAAAAACCAGGGATTTTGTCAAAAAATTCCTCGCCTTCTAGTTTTGCTGAAAATAAATGGTAAAACACTGCTATAGCATGTATTAATTTATTAAATAATACTGTTACTATTGTGAATTAACGATAGAAAAGTAATAAGTCATTGAGTTGTAAGACATTACAGAAGTTGAGGTTTGGTGCGCCATAAAACCGTTTTAACCATTCATACCTTTTTTGTAATACCTGTAGCAAGTCACGACCACTGCTGTTGACAATTTTTCTGGTGGTTTAACGCATAAAACTTTCTAAATTTTAAATTAAAACTTAAGAATATAAAAATTAAGAGCCCCATTAAAAAATAATACCAAAAAGAAATGAATATTGTAATAAATAAATAAAATTGAAAAATGAAAAAAAAAATCGACCTTTCTTAGGAAGCATAATATATACTGTAATTAATACTGTATATGCAGTACTCACCAACAATGCTTAATGGGTCGGCAAACAAAGTGACATACATATCCGACAGGGCCAAATTTGCCATAAAGATACATTCTACCTTTTGTAATTTTTCGTTGGAATAAATTGTAATCAAAATCAAAATGTTTCCAAACGTCCCTACAATGGACGCTATCACAAGTATGATTATGATAAATATTGCTGTACTGGGATATTCATTCGCAAATTCATATCGACCAAAAGTATCCTTTGAATATACTGTCGAGTTCATGTTAATATTTTCAGAATATTGATAACTAGAATACCGGAAGTTTTTCCCTTTTTATACGGGTAAATTTACACAATTTCCTGCATGTTATTTACATACCGACGTTCGTGTCTTATTGTGAATATTTAATATAACTTTCCCATGTCAATGTTTATCGGTGACATACATTGTAATAGTCTGATATTTGTTCATTTTTAATTCTTAGACTACTGCATATTACTTCCTTATTTGCTTTTATATGAAGACCTTTGACCAAAGATATGTTAAAAATGAATAAACGTGTACCAGTAATGATCAATGAATATAAACTGGATGAATTGACAATAAGTGAGACTGTGCTCTATCTGTGATAATAATAAGGCATTAATATGTACGAATAATGAAAGAATGGTATAAATGGACAAGGATAAAATCAAATACATAGTAAAGTAAAAGCATAAAACAACTCTTTTCTATTGTTCTTCATCTAATTTCACACTGAGGTCTTCAAATATAAGCAAACATTCAAAACTTATAGGAAGTTCATTATGACAAGTGGGGGTAATAACAAAATTACTGAACAGATCTTGTCAAGAGTCAAAGATAGGTGGACACTACTGGAAAAATTATCGACCGCAGTGGTACTGACTTGGTACAAAAGAAATGGTGGATAAAACAGGTTTTTTGGCGCATCAAACCTTCCCTTCTATTGTAGTACCTCGGCAGCAACTGAACAGCAACTGCTATTGAAATTGATTAGTATGTTCCATACAACACTCTATCTGTTGCAGATTATAACAGATCACTTATTAAAAAGCACACGGAAATCCGCTTTCCATACTCTCTCTTGACGTTGCTAGGTCCAAAGATGAACGATAAATGCTATCATGATTTATCAGTAACTTGTGATAATTTTCCTGTGTTAATGCAACTATGCACAAATATGTCAGCGTTAGGCTTGATGTCAGCCTCGATGAAATCTGTATCAAGTCAACATGTTCTAAATCCTATATTTCACAATAAAACCTTGCCATCGTTTCCAAATCTTATATTCAGTCATCGGTGTTATTTTAACTCTCACAGTTCCTATTTCAGTAATTTATCTTCATTTGATTGTAGATAAAGGCCTCCGTTACATTTAGTTTACAGAATCTACGTCATACTTGGATTGGAATCCCTGAATCTACATCAACAGAAAACTGTGTAATAAGCTACTTTATTCTCTGTAGTGTCAATCATTGCAGCTTTTCTGATTTATATACAGCTGTTTATACATGTAGAATATATAGTAACTGTCATTATTGACTGTGCTGTCAAATGAAAAATCTGTATTGGAATGGAAGTCTTCACTTTATAACATTAACTTTAAATTGGATGTCCAAATTCTTCTTGTAATGCATTTCTGACGTACATTTGGGAACCAATGGCACATTAAAAAATAATCATGAACCATTTGTTTCCAACACTTATTTTCAGAACCCTTCAAGTTGAGAGGCCTTATAAAGAAGTTACAAGATGTATTTTCACTGCGAACATGTGACTTAACTTCTAAATCTGTTTGAGTTTGTCCTAT
>MJUU01028348.1:53405-71102 GCA_002080025.1 Modiolus philippinarum
TTCAAAAATTTGGGACCAGGGGCTCCAGCAAGAATGGTACCTTTTAAGTTTAAAATATTTAAAAGACATATATTTTTCAAGCATCAAGTTTTCCTTTAGAAAATTTTTCAACCTTTTTATGTTCACATCCTCTTCATTTGCTTTGGTTTTATAGATATAAAGTTTTGTTATCATAAAAATTTTGTTTCTAACTAGGTTTAGGTCTTAAAGTTTCGAAAAACCAAATATTACCACTTCTAAATTCAGTGGCAATTCAATTAATGTTTTTTGAAAGATCAACCTGTTAAGTTTTTGCCACAGATCAGAAATTTTGTGGCAGCCCCAAAACAGATGTTCAATTGTTTCTGGTACCTCATTACAGAAACAACACATTTCAGAGTTTTTAAGTTTTATTTTGTACAATAACTCATTTGTCCCCAAAATTCTGTGTATGATTCTGTATTGGAGCCAGCAGAGTTTTGTATTTTTTGAGTATATAAAATAGTCTCTGTGAATCGTCTTCCAATCAATATCTCTTTTGTTTAAAATAACCTCTCATTTCTGTTCTGCTGAAATATTTATTTTTCTGCGGTTCAGCACATTATACATATCTTTTGAACCCTTTTTGATATAAAAAATACATTAAGGCCAAATGGTACTAATGGTTGTGCTATTTTCTCATACACATTGATATTTATAAGTTTAATCCATCCTTTCACACTATGGACAATGCCATAAAATTGTAAAAACATAGGTCTGAAATTATAGATACGTTGAAACTCTTGAAAAGATAATAAATTTCCTTGACTGAATAGTCCATATCCAACGTTCAGCCCTATTCTTATAAAATACACTCGAATCGCCGACTTTTATATTTTTATTATTCCATAAAGGACTACATAAAATATCTGATGTTTTTTGGTTTCAACAGAGTTTTTAAATTACTCTATTTTTCTATTAACATTTTGTTTTATTTATTTTACAGAACATCCAATTGTTGACGATAAAACTGGATTTGTTAGCTTTGAAGATGATAAAGTACTCAAGGTATTACGACGTTATCAAATTTGGAATTTGGTATTTGGATTATGAAAATATATTAAAGAGTTTAAATTTTTTTAATTTCCATCTTTGTTTGAACTCGAAATTAAAAAGACCTCTGAAACACCATCAGCAGCATTATACCTTGACTTATGCCTCTATATTGATAACTCTGGACGTCTGCAAACAAACCTTTGTGATAACCGTGATGATTTCAACTCTGCAATATCGCCACATCCCCGGCACATGCCATTTACATTGTATAAGTCGTTCACTTTTGTCATCACTGTAGTTTGTACAGCTATATCGAACTCGGCTTATAATTTGATGAATGGTGTCTGGGCGTCAAGCTGTCCGGGCGACCGGGTGTCAACTTTTGGTTTCCGCATGATATCTTGAGAACCACATATCATATGTTAATGACACTTCGCACAGACATGAGTTATGATTAGAGGAGAAACCCTATTGATTTTGAGGTTTGTGCGACAAAGGTCAAGGTCACAACTTCTAAAAATAGAACAAAAAATTGACTGATCAGTTTCCACACAATATCTCCAGAACCACATTACACATCAAAATGTACTTTACATAGACATGAGTTATGATTAGATGAAGAACCCTATCGATTGTACGACAAAGGTCAAGTTCAAAACTTCTACAAATATAACAAAAAAAAATTTCAATAAAGCCTAAAATGGCACGTTTGGTATAATTTGATAACAAAAATAGCTAAAAAAAAGTTTTATCGTTCATGCAAAGGTAGTATTTGTATTGCTAGAACATGTAAATTCATTTCATAGTCCTATTATGTACACCAACACACTTTTTTTGGGTGTCAATTACTTTAAAAGATATTATGCAAAGTCAAAATTTAAAAAAGGGAGGTAATATAACTTAGGGAGGTAATTAATTTAATGTGAAGAAGTATTTGATATTACTAAAAGCCTTTTGCAATGTCAAGTTAAAATAAAATCTTAGATGAAAAAAATGCATTTGTGTATTCTGATTTTTTTGTTGTAAATTACTGATTTCAGCAATATGTATTACCTGAATTATAAGGGGAACACCTGCCCAAATTTTTTTTTGAATGGTGGTCTGAAATGGGTTGTAATGGATAGCGCAGCTTTCTGTTGCCATGGAATCCAAACCAAAACACTGATCTTTGAAAAAAAAGTATTCTGCTATATATTTTTGACACATTATTAATTAGATTATAAGGGGAATCCCTGCCAAATGTTTTTGATGAAAGGGGGACTCGGAATGTTTTTATTTCAGCAATATTTATTACCTGGATTACAAGGGGAACCCATGCCCAATTTCTTTTTGATTGGTGGTCTGAAATGGGTTTTGATGGATGGTATAGCTTTCAGTTGCCATGGAAACCAAACCAGAACACTAACTCTTTAAAAACAATATTCTGCTATTTATTTTTCTTCACAACTTTAGAAATCTGTTTAAACTAAATTATAAGAGGAACCCCTGCCAAATCTTTATTTTGAATGGGGGTCTTGGAATGTTTTGATTTCAGCAATATGTATAACCTGAATTGTAAGGGGAACCTCTGCCAAATTTTTTTTTAATGTGATCTGAAATGGGTTGTAATGGATAGTTGAGCTTTCAATTACCGTGGAAACAAAACCAAAACACTGAATCTATGAAAAAAATATTCTGCTTCATATATTTCTTCACAATATCAGAAATATGTATTAACTTTACCTTAAAGCTTGCCAGTTTTTTGTTTCTTTTTTTGAAAGGGGACTTGGATTTCAGCAATATATATTACATGGATTATTAGGGGAACCCCTGCCCAAATTTTTTTTGAGAGGTGGTCTGAAATGAGGTGTATTGGATAGTGGAGCTTTTGGTTGCCATGGAAACCAAACTAGAAAACTGAAATTTTTAGAAAAAGGGTATTCTGATACACACTTTTATGATTTCAGCAATATTCCAAAAATAGATTTTAAGGGGAACCTCTGCCCAAAATTTTCTGGAAAGGGACTTGGAATGTTTTGATTTCATGCAGCTATCAGCAATATGTATCACCTAGATTATAACCCTGCCAAATTTTTCGGCAAGTTACGACAGTGTCAAACATCTTGCGAAAGTTCAATTATAGGTCTCTGATTGAAATAAAGAATTCATACCCTTATGTGCAACTATTTGCATATCTGATGATGTTCTTATGAAAATAACAAATATTCGCAACTCGGCTTTTGCACCTTTGGTGCATTTTGTGATTTTTTAATTAAATATGCAAATAAAAATAAAAGGACAACAGAAACACCTACAATGGCTGATAACTTCTGTTGACAATATGTGCTGATACTTCGTTATGATGTACAATACAGTGGAACTTGATGTATGGGGTCACTTTTGGGTAGGAGTCAAACTTGCCCCCCCCCTTTTTTTTTAAGAAAGGAGCCTTTAAAATGAGGTTTAATTAACTAGTGTATGAAATATACTACGAAGGGAACTATAAAAGGTGACCTATAAATCAGTTTGCTGCTTATTCAAGGTGACCGCTAAGTCAGGTTTGACTGTAATATCGTCTACAACTGAATTGAAGATGAATGTCTTATCAGATTTGACAGCTTGCATATATTTATATGTATACATGTTTACATATATGTTGCACATAATATGCTTAGTTCCTTCAATCGAAATAAAAAGGGACAACAGGAAATATCTACATAACAGCTCAAAATTACAATTATATGCCTCAGTCTGCCAGGGAACTACACAGGAAAAACACAAACACGACAAAAAAATAAACGTAAACAACGATAGTAACCCGGGACAGCCGAATTTGGTACTGGGACTAGCAAAAGCCAGCGGTAGGGTTAAACTGGTTTATGGGTATCCAAATCTCCCTTTTCGCCGTCCCGTTTCACTAGTATTATTAAGATACGGATAAAACCCAATACAGCTAGACTACTAACTCCATGACCATAATCTTGAAAAATGAAAAAATGACAATAAGTAATTTTGAATAACAAATTACCGAAGTTAACTGTTAATTTAGATTAGATGGGTCAAGGGGTGCTGGCTAGCTCAAGGAGCTAGCTAGTCTGCTTTTAAAACACTGCCGCACTAAGGAAGACTAATCTAACTCAAAACTTCCCGAAGGATTTTGTAAAAAATCATCATATATTAAGAACATTGGCAGTTTCAGTGAATGGCCAGTATATGTGCAAGTTTTTCTGGTCACGAAATCTCAAAGCCGTTTTAACAAATTCAAGCAGAATATCTCGCCGATATCCTCTATAACGTAAGGAATATAAGTTATGACCAAGTTTTTCTTGATTTTTAATCAGAGTCTGGCATTTTCGACTACTTTCCGTAAAAACGAGGTTTAGAAACGCACTTTGAATTAAGCTGTTTGCGAGTAACGCCAAATTTAGATATCAAATGTTCATATTTATTATAAAACATTTCAATTGTATTCAACAATTTCTGAAATCTGCAACCCTGTTGCAAAAGTTTGGCTCTGATAGTAAGTTTACGTTCATTAAAATCGTCAAGAGCAGAACAAACGCATGCCAATGGCACCGGCCAAGAAATATACACACTGTAGGATGGAGCCAGGAGGATAGGAGACCGTTGTCGTCTTGAACAAAAAATAAGATAATAACTTGATTCTGTTTCTGTATAGGTTTCATAAAAATGCAGCCACTCACTTTTTGTGTAATTTGTTTTTGTCAGAAAATAAAAGTGTTTCATTTTCGAACTAATTCTGGCCCAACGCTTCTTTCCCAGCAATCTCTATCAGGCATAATCATTAAAATTAAAAGTATATTACGCACTCTAAAAATTCGCTGAGGTATCAGCAAAGCTCATTGTCTAAGGCCTCGTGGTGATTTCAAGATGAAGGACAACAATAAAATAGTTGTTCCATTACTTGGTTTCATTCTACATTTGTAGATACTTTGTTACATGTGCATTAACTCCATATGCTTTCATTGTTTCTACTGTAATTTGTACATGTGTTGATCCAAATTACAGCTTTTTTTCATTTTTAGTATTTAAAATGGTACTTTTTGTTTGGTTGTGTATGGATGGTACAGTTTATGTTGGCTTGTGACACTATTGTAATAGCTGGTGCTGTCAGCAAGTGGTACTTCTCCAGGTAAGACAAAAACATTGCAAATTGATAATATTTATTGTGGAAAATCCGACTTTAATTAGAACACTAGTAAAACTGAAGAGAAACTTATCAAAAGCTTTAAATTCATCGAAGGGGTCCTTCAAAAAAAAAATAGCCCTATCCTTAAATTTCAGTTTCCGTTATGTAGATGATATTTTGTCACTGAACAACCTTCTTCACTTAGGTCATTTTATTCTACTATCTATCCAAAAGAGCTAGAAGGTAAGGGTACTACACACACTCCCACATCAGCATAATCCTTGACTGGGTTAATAACAAAATTCTCGAACAGAGATGTCAAAGGCCGAATTTAATGACACAAAAGGACAAATTACGCAATGATCTTGACTTGATACAGGCATTTAAAAAGAAATGGTAGGTTAAACCTGTTTTATGGGATGCCCAAACTCCCCTTCCATTGCAGTAGCAACTCAACAGCAATTGCTATTGAAATGTCGTAGAGAGTTAAAAGAAATCATCATTCTGGTACATCTTGAATCAGAGCTCGGACCGAAACTTCAAGTCTTTCCACAAGGGTTTGATATTATGCATGAAATAACTTTTTAATGATTGTATGAGACGGATAATTTTTGAAGCCTTGATTAATAATGCAGTCATGGAGATATGTCAAATTAGATAGTCTGTACAGTTCGTGCTAGCTCTCGCGTAACGAATACACTCCGTAAGTATTAGAAGCTGAAATATTACTGTCCATGTTAGGGAAATTGATAATTTCGAAATTAAAATCGTCCTTTTTGTCGTAAATTTTAGTACTGAGATGACCATTTTCCCCAAATTCGAGATTTAAGTCCAAAAAATGTAGATCTAGAGGTTTCTGTCGTTTCCTTTATCTCTAGTTCTGGCAGATATAATATTTATGGGATCCATTTAGCAAGAGATGCGTTATTTATAGAAAGAGCATCATTAAATGTCTATATGTGAAACTGAAGGATACAACAGTATACACAAAAACATGTATTACTCATAAATTGAAGTCATTACTACAGAAGCTTTACAGTCAACATCACGATCGTGTGAACCGTTATGGGATATCTGTTTTCTAAATATCAACAAATCTTTACAGATAAAGTTCTTTTTTCGTCTACTGGATTTGACTTTGCTGTCGCAATTGACATGTTCAATATGGGGGGTGTCTTTATAAGAAACAGGAGATGCATACTCTACCAGTGCGACTAATTTCACCCGTGTTTTTATACCCTCAGCTTTAGCGGGGCGGTATATAGTGATCATTGTGTCCGTTCATTCGTTTGTTTGTTCGTTCATCCGTCCGTCCGTCCGTCATAGGGGAACACATTTTGTGGTGACAACTCCTTTTAGACCATACAGTTGAATTCTATAAAACTTTCACAGAATGTTCCGTATATATTGCCATTGTGCACTAGCTATTTAAAAATTTGATTTGATTTTTTTTCAATCAACGGGGGAGTCTGTCTGACGTTGGGTACACTTTTTGTGGCAACAACTCCTAATAGACCCCTCTGTGGAATTCACAGAAACTTTCACAGAATGCATAATATGCATTGCTATTGTGCCCCAGATATTCAAAAATTTAATTTGATTTTGCTTTTTGTTTTTTTATTAACTGGAGAGTCTGTCTGACATACGGTCGCTCTAATTGGCAACAACTCTAGGATCCTAGATTCCACAGTAGAATTCAATGAAATTTTTACAGAATGTTCAGTATGTATTGACTTTGTGCACTAGCAATTTAAAATTTTGATTTTACTTGATTTTTTCACTCTTTTTGTGTTTTTTTACTGTCCACCATATGGTACACACGTCGTGCCGTCTACTCCTCCTAGACCACTCGATGAAATTCAATGAATTTTTCACAGAATGTTCAGTGCATATTGCCATTGTGCACCAGCTATTTAACTTGATTTTTTTACATGTGGAATCCAATGGGGGAGTGGGGGGATATATATTGGTGAGCTTTGCTCACAGTTTTTCTAGTTTTTTAATTGGGTGCGTGTTGTATATGTGTCTTTATTTTCATGTTCATTCCACACTCATGTTATATCTTTGTCTTTTGGTGTTTCCGATGTTGCAATGGATTATTCGTTTTGGGACTGACGGTTCGGCTGTCATTTACTTTTGTCAAAAAAGTTCGCCTCTCATTTACTTTTGTCAAAGATATACTTAACAAAATGATTAACGAAACGAATGTCATTATATACCCCTCTACATTTCTCATTGATTTTTTGCAGGAATAAAGCATATTTATCGAAAATTTTTTAAAAGTCAATAAGAAAATATATTGTCTTTGTCATTTCATGTTATAATTCGGTCTCATGATTTTAATTATCGTATCATCTCTTGATTAAATTATGTTTGAAAAAAAAGATAGAATTCTTACAAATCGTTTAAAAGTCACCTGGTCGAAAGGTCGAGGATGCTATTGCAGTCACACGGCTGCCATCATACGTTAATGTTATACAAAAATCTTCTCTTAAACTGATCAGACAAATGGGGAAAAAATTGTCACAATGATTTGTAAGGTTTCATTTTTTAATTGAAACCGATATTTTATATCGGTCAACCAAGACAGCTACTATAGCTCAAAAATGCAATACAGTAGTAAATTGATGTTTTTGTATAAATAAATAAAATTCAAATTTTCAATTTTTCCTGGCTTGTTTTACTGTTATTTAACATTTAGTCGAAATCTAAAAAAATTGTGATGTCTTTGTTCTTTAAGTTCTGTTGGAATATTATATAGAAATCATTGCACGACCTTTTCCAAATCAGCAACCTTATATGGGTCGAGAGATGATTACAGCCGTGTTGATATGGAAAAATTCACATCTAAATAGTTTAATTACATACTGCAAATTTTGAAAAAGGGGTTATAATTATATCCTTACTGATAACCCTTCATTAGCCTGGGCTAATATTGCCATTTCAGTGTGGGAATGTTGATATCGGTAATTTACTTCCAGTCGCGTATTCCTTATCCAAAACACAACATATTTGCGCTAATATGTAATACCTGGAAAATCATTATAACTTTCCGATTGTCTTCTTAATGTTAAAGTATTACGAAAACAACTGTCAAAGAGTGCTAGGCTTGTTATAAGAATTAACATCGTTGTGAAGTCTTAAAACCTACTAATGGAATCGTTAAGCATATTTTCAACTCTATTGGGTTATTGATTCCTGTTTACCAATATTTTGTTGAATACTATAACTTTTCATCAAAGGTTTCTTGACTTGGTTCAGTATCTTTCGATGGGTTTTCATTTTGTTTATACATGGTACTTGTTGGGATTAAGTAAAATTTTACAGATGCGCAAATCAAAGTTTGGTGTTATTCTGGACAGTATTTGCGAGACTTTTCTGCCTTTGTCAGTATTTTAATAATCTTAATCTTCTTTGAATTTAATGTACAATTGTCGATATTTTCTGGTTTCATAAACCGCCGCTAAATGTAATAAATTCTATGGTCGTCACCACGACATCATAGATAGATATGAAAAGTCAGTGTCACAAATAAAAACTGACATTTTCAGCTAGATTCGCGTCTTCCCGGATTTGACATTGCCGGTTTTGACTTTACCCTAGATTGACCCACTGACAGTGTGACGGGTGCTGTGCACAGAGCAGGACATGCTTACACTTCCGGAGCACCTGATGTCACTCTTGTTTATTGAGAGTTCACACTGTTAGTGCTTTTGGTTTTTTGTGTTGTATATGTAATGTTCGAGTGTTTTGTGGGCATGTGGTGTCTTTGGTCTTCCGTCTTTTGGTGTTCTTGCTTTTGCCTTGTCTCTGGACTTTGATTTGTGTAATCTTGTGCTTTGTTCCTTCGGTATTCTACTGCCGTTGTTCCTTACAAATTATAGCAGATAAATTACTACTTTGTGGTAGAATTTGGAAATGGCTCTAATGATCCTTACTTTTCTTTGTAGAAACAAGTCTTTAGTTACATATCCAGTTCTTGATGCCTTAAAATCATTGATTAGGTAAGAACAATTTTTCTTACTCATACATTGACTGTTTGCTTTGAATAAGAAAATACCGAAGTTAGATTACTAATATACCCTTATCCACTAAGCAAAATATACCAACAGAAAGATAAGTAACAGCGACCTATAATAAGCAATGAAGGGGTGTGGAGCAAACGAGACAAAATTTCTACAAACAAAATGGAAAACAAGCAATGACACAAGGCTTTCATTTTTGTTTTTTATGATAAAGTCACCACGAGGCCTTCAAAAAAGTCTGTTTACACAGTTTTGGTATTTCATTTAAACCCTTCGTTAATTTATTCTATTTCATCTTCTGAACGCGATTTAGATTTTTTGTATTGGAAAGCTGTAGATTTTATTGGAAGTAAAAGAGTATATGTAACAATACAAAATGTACCCAACTGAAGAACTCAGATATAATGTTTTACTAGTATATTTCAAATTTTTGTACAATTTACAAAGTTAAAATATCATGTTTGAAATACATACATAAAAATATTATTATTCTGAAAACAAAATGCTTTATTTCAGTGATAAAAAAAAACCAAAATACGTAAAAGAATCAAATTAACTTCAGTAACCACGAAAGTAACATATACTGAAGCAACAAAACAAGGAGGACATAATGCAACAAATTGTTAAAATAAAAATGACATATTAGAGATTGAAAAAAGATAATTTCTGTGGCAGCACTAACAAGAGGAAAGCTGTCAACGTGACAGCAAACCAGGTTTTCTTTTACATGGAAAGTATATCTTACACATGGCTTGACCCTGAATATTTGAAATGTACCTATAATTTTCATTAATTTTCAATGTTAAACCTTCCACAGAAGTAGCCTATTTCTGAAAGTTCAGCAAAAAAGGAAAATAAAAGTACTGTGCACACCTCTGATACAGGTACAAATAATCTGCATTATAAAAACTTCCTGTTCATTAAACTGTAGGAGATTTTCTCCGGACAAATGATGTACCCATAGATTTGCTCCAGACAAAGGGGTACCATACTGTTAAAAATTTTACGTAAAAATGACTAAGTTCAACAACTGATATTCTTGACATAAATCATCAAAAATCAAAATCAAAGTTCCATGCACACCTTTGATATATGCACAATTGATCTGCAAAATTAAACTTTCTGTCTCAAATACTGTAGGAGATTTGCTCCGGACAAATAATGTACCGATTTGGCAGCCGCCCGCCCGCCATTTTCACCATTTTAATAACCGGATTTTTCCGATCGAAATCCCGGTTAAAAAAGGATTACATAGACTGAACATGGATATTGAAAAAAAAATTCAGATGCACCAACTGAATACATGGTCATATACTCACACTGTTTGTTATGTGTGATACAAAAATGTAATTTAAAATATAAGTCAAACTAGAATAATCTGTACACCTAATGCTTGGCACATCATTAGAAATCGTATACCTTACAATAGTATTATACTACTTAGAGTCAAAAAGAACTAAGTGCGTATAATGAAAATAAAAATGGAATTAAATATCATTGAAAAAACGCATTAAGACTTCTACATTTATATTGAAGATACCATTTAGGCTCAGCAGCTTTAGGATCTCTTATCATCACTACAATATTCATATTCAGAGTCTCATTACAGTGTATTCACAGCAGGTAAGCAACTGATTTCCTTTTTGACTAGGAAAACAGACAAAACACTTAAGGAAAGAAAATATATATCATGACACACAGAAAACTTAACGGAAGAAAAGTACTTCATAGTTGCATTACTCGGATCTTAAGTACTTTTGTGCTTATTATGCAAATAAGAGTGCAATAGAGATGTGAAATGTTAATACATGAACATTTAGCAGTTTATTTAACTTGATCAGCACCACTTTTGACACACACATTGAATCCGGCAGTATCACAGAAGCTTTGCAAGAGTCTTCAGAGAATCGCAAAAGCATGAAACGTCTTAAGCTTAATTATTGATGCCAGTTTCATTATTCTTGTGCCGTACGTCGTTACACTGCATATGCTGGATTGAAGAACATATTTGATTAACTATGAATATAGAAAAAAAGGATATGGAATAAATATACACGAGACAAAATTCCTACAAATAAAAAGAAAAGCAAATAAAACAACTCTTGTTTTTGTTTTTTCATCTTGGTTTTAACCGTGACGCTTTCAACAATAAAAATACATGTACTCATAATTTACAGAATGTTCAGATATAGCCCCAAGCAGTGGCTTGAGCGGACTTTACTTGTTAGATATCTCTTCACTAAGATGCGGGATTAATCTTCGACATACATAGAAATATTTACTAAAGAAAACGTACTTCAAGCACGTGGAATCTATTTACCGACTCCACGCTGCAAAAGAGACCAATTCTATCCAAAATGATCAAATGAAGGAATATCAAGTAAAGGTACATTGAGCAAAAATTCTAACAAATACAGTATCAAGTTGAGCAAATCAAAAATTACTTTGTAAATTTTTCATCTTGAATTCACCATTAAAAGCTGAATGAATTCTTACAATATTGTCTCTATGCATTTGTATGCACTCGTAAAGACTTTGAAAATAGAAGTTATATTGCCATATGTCGCCCAGCAAACTATTGGGTTTAACCAGAATCACATAAGGGAAATATAATATCATCTCGGAAAGAACGTTTTTGATTTGACATTCTGTTTTCAGATTGAAAGATAAAACGGGTCTTGTTATAGATTTTTTACTGAAATGTTTTTGCTGTTGCCTGTGGTGTTTTGATAAAATAATTAAATTCCTCAACAGTAATGCATATATTGAGATTGGTAAGTTTAGCTTAAAGTATTAAGATGATTATTTTTATTTTTCTTAGATATGGTGTACTTGTACATGAGATAATATCTCATGTGTACACTTTGTTCAATTACTATTATCTAAATTTATGTAAATTCTAAAAACGAAGGATTAACTCNCACCATTGTGAACTTTCCCTTTCTTAGCAGCAATATACCTACCTCTCCAGCCTATGGAGTGTACATTTCACAGTTGATTCGTTACTGTCGAGCTTGTAGTTTGTACAGTGAATTTTTGAACAGAGCAAAAACACTGTCCAAAAAGCTGCTTAGTCAGGGATTTGTTCAACCTTTGTTAATTTCATCCCTCAAGAAATTCTATGGCCGTCACCATAGCATCATTGAAAGATATGATGTGTCAGTATCCCAAATGAAAGTGGACATTTTCAGCTAGATTCACGTCTTCCCGGATTTGACTACCGACTTTGACATTTTCCCGGATTGAATCATTCATAGTGTGACGGGTGCTGTTAACAGAGCAGGACATGCTTACCCTTCCGGAGCACCTGATGTCACTCTCAGTTTCACTGGAGTTCACACTGTGAGTGCCTTTGTTCTGAATGTTGTGGTTTCTGGTTCTGTGCTTTGTGTCTGTCTGGCGTCATTGTTTTTGTGTCTAACGTCATTGTTTTCTGTGTTCTCGTTTTTGCCCTGTCTTTGGACTTCGATTTTTGTGAATTTCACCCCTTTGTTCCTTCGGTATTCTACTGCCGTTGTTGTCTCCCACCATCGTAGTTTTGTCCTTAGCTATATTTGATATTGCTGATTATTCGCATTTCGTTTGGTTTTATGAATTTTAACATTTTTGAAGTTATGGATTTCCTTCGTTTGGATTCTAAAGCTGCTGATGAGGAATAAATTTCCGAAATGGCCATACAGCTCATTTAAATTATTGCAGTTGGAGTTAACATATGTGTTATGGTCTCATGTTCATTTACTCCATATCCTTTCGTGAAATATTAAAATGAACAAATCTAGTACAATATAAACCCTTAAATATGATATTTAACAATAGGGACAACCCGAATTGACAATAAATGCAGGATTTGGGTAATTTGATCTGGAATTATTGTCACTTGTCTTAACATTCCAATTCTTTTGTCATTTTTAAACGTTAAACACCAATTTAATCAACAGTATCTTATGAATTTTGGAGAGAAGAGAACAAATAAAATATCACATTAGGAAATCTTACCAAAATTTGGCCTTATTCAGTTCAAACAAGTGATATATCTTCTGTAAATGGTACACTTTGGCAACATTCTAAGACTGATCATTTAATATGAATCATACAATTACTTAACGAAAATCAGTTACATACTAGTAGTTCAATTAAAGAACTGAACAATTCTGAATATTGCATGGTCAATTCGTTCTGTGGAAGATTCGTAAGTGCTGGGATGTAAATGCTGTGTAATCTAATGAGTTCTGCTATAAATGTAAACGACAAAACAGAATAATATAGCAAGGTGGAAATGTCCCGAAATCTGTTAGAATGAGAGGTAAAGTTAATTACAATTCTATATTTGTATTCAAACATATAATACCAGAAAATATTGAACACGATAATAACTCACTTTCCTATGAATTATTTTGGGTTTTTTATTTCTGTGCTTAGTAGCTGTCTAATGTCATTGCTTTCTGTGTTCTCGTTGTAAATACCATTCCTTTGTTCCTTCGTTATTCTACTATCGTTGTTTGATGACAATAGTTATTCTATATTTTTGCATCTTATATTATTAGATTTTGTTTATGACAACATAACTTAAAGAGGGGAACTTGAAGCAAAAAACAAAAAAAAGAAGAGAAAAAAAAAACTGAAATCTGGGATGGAGATAACTACCTCGTAAAGGCGTTTTTATACCAATCACATACCAATAATAGTATAGTTCCCAGGTATCGATTTTTCCAAATGTTGGTTAACGAAATAACATACACCTGCATTTTACATATTTCGAAAGAGGACATAAATGGTGCATGGAAATAACTGATTTATGTTATTTTTATTAAGAACTTTATTTCAAATACCCTTATAAATATGATATGCCACTTAATTATCTTCAAGAAAAGACTTAAAAAGGTGTCCATAGTTTACGATAAATTCGAGCATTTTACCCTGAAATTTTTGGTAATCACCTAGAAGTCAAAATTAAGGACGGAAACTAAATGGCAACATAGACGTTGTACCCTGATAAATTGTTTTTTCGTGGACTCTAACAGTTTTGTAAAGAAAAAACAGATCAAGTTCTAAGAGGAGCAAATTTACTACTGTCGCCTGTGGATATTGGAGTACGCCTTAACCAATACATTGGCATGGAAATGTAAAACGCGAATAATGAAACTTAGCAGCAGATTTATGTAATTTGACTAGCTTTGGGGTTGTCTAGTGCTTTTAACAATAATAAGAGTAGACATATCACGCGCAGTACACCAGGAATTTTTTTCAAGTATTCAAGTTTGCACATAAGCTAAAACGTTGGAAGCGCTTACGCAAAATTAGGCTTTTATTTGTTGATTTCGCTGTTTCGGTGGACATTTCACTATAATTTTTGTGACATACGTATATTTCGTATTCGTATTTCCGAACAAATTTATATATTTCGGCAATTTAAAGTAGTCATTTTACACTAACTATCACCTGTTAATTACTTCGAAATTAAAGCAGAAAATAAAAAAAATGTCAAAAATAACTTTCATTCTATGGTTTAAATTATTGTTCCATGTCTGTACGTTCACGTTTAAAACTATTTATCAGCATATTATGCATTGTTGCTATTTTCTATAATTCTAAAAACTTACTACCGTGTTTAAAATCAGCAAACGTCATGCAATAATCGAAAATTGAAAAAAAAACATCGTCGCAATGATTTTGCATGAAACTACACTTAAAAGCCACAATTGTGACTGAAGACCGTCGATTAATATCATCATTTCATGCAGTTTTCAGAAGACATTTAGATTAAATAAAAGGTTACCTGACGTGTCGATTGATATAATTAAAAAAATCATGTTGTTTTCTTCACTTCAGCAATAACTGGCGACGGATTCTGTGCCTCTGCACGACGTGCCTTTCGTGTAGTCGTGGGGAATGGTCTTCGTTTGGTGGCTTTAAATTCCATTGGTGATTTTACACTTTTTCTAGGAAAACTTGCTCCCGTTTCAGTTGTTGCAGTCGTTGGTTTGGAAATACTAACAGTAAGACTATATGCATTAAAAATAGAGAATCATTGAATTAGCATCGTAAAATCTTGCTCAACATATACACTTATCAAATTGTTATGTTTCAATTGATTATAGTGATGAACAATTTGCAAGTAAGATTGGTCGGTCACCAACAAACCAAGAAATCATTATCGATGGAAAGAACTTTTTTATTGCTCCTTCATACGACTTTAATGTCCATGTTGTTTCTCGGAGCTTATATTGCAAAAGGTTCAAGAGAATAAAAAATAAGTATGTAATTCCCTCATGTACTTCAAGCAAAACATCACAAAATCAAACTAAACAGTGTAGGAATAGAACCGTAAAAGCCACATTTCTTCTGAAAATCGGACACACAAATTCAAAATATCTATGTTAATGTTTGCAACGCTTTAAAAACAATTAATATTCAAACGGGACTGAAGAAGTGTTCCATTAAACTCGTAAAATGAGCAAATGATAAACCACATGTTTTGGTATATGGATTTCCAGATGTTTTGATTTGATCTGCACTGAAGAGACATAAGTTTTCAAAATGCACAATTGCAGAAACTAAATTAAGTTTCGATCTGAACTCTGATTCAAGATTCTTTTTATACTTAATACTACGATGATCCTTTCTTTCAACTGTGTACGACCTTTCAAAAGCAATTGCCGTTGAGTTGCTACCGGACGCTACCGAAATGAATGGGATCGAGGTTTGGCATGTCATAAGACCGGTTTAACTCACTATTTCTTTTGAAATTCCTGTACCAAGATAAGACCATTGCGGTCGACATTTTTCCGGTGGTTTCCACCAGATTTGTCTTTGTTTCATGGACTTCGACTCTTAACATCTCTGTTCGGTAATTTTGTTATTTTCCCTTATTAACAGTAACTTTGGTATTTTGTTATCTATGAAAATTGCATAGTGTTAAACAGATGCAATTCAATGATATTGAATTTTTAAAATCTTAGAATTTGGTCTTAAATCATTGATAACTAAAAACAAAATATTTATTTTTACAGAGACGAGATGACATATATTACCCCTGGTTTCCAATATCTTTATCATGTGTGGTGACATTCGTAATTGGGAGCTGTTTTCTTGGAATCTATGAGGTAAAAAAAATCTGTTAAATGATTTAAAGTTGTCGAAAGAGTGGCAATCAACTTACGGGAATATGATGCATAAAACTGTGTGAGAACAATCCATTATGCATTCATGAAAGCAGTGGCAAAACTTTTCGTAAGTTTTTGTTGACATTTGTTTTTTTTTATAATTCAGAAATTCATACATTTTACAGTAAACCAGTGTTGTTTGTGAAATATTGCACAAGTTATACTTTCTATGCATAAGACAAAACTTCAGAAATTAATTTTGCATAAATACTATCTTTCACAAAGAAACTAAAAATTTTAAAAGCGCCAGCTAAAAAAGTAGATCCCATTAAAATGTTAAAGCAACTCTTACTCTTTATAAGAGTATTTCATTTACAGATATTGGTTTTATATATTTTCATGTTTTGCTTTTCAGAAATGCATTGATACATTATTTGTATGTTTCTGTGAAGACTGTGAAATGAATGATGGGGATCAGAGGCCATATTTTATGAGTCCTGGATTAATGGTAAATTTCAAAATTCCTCAATGATTTTAAGCGAGCACTTTGTCTCTTATCACCTTTATTTTCTTTAAATGAAATTACCAAATGTGTAATCAATTAGAAAGTACTTCAAAATACAAATGAAACTAAAATTGGGAATATTTTATATAAGAAATGCGTAGTTATAAATTTATCTGAAAACAAATAAGGGAGTAACCAGTTGGACAGTTTTAAAGGTCCAGACAAAGGTCATTTATAGGTAGAAACCCGAAAAACGTAAGTCAAAAGCAAATGTATAGATACAATAACAACACTAAAACCAAATGCAAAAATAGCGTAAATTAGGAGGCAACACAAACGGAGACAACGAGACAAACAAGGACGAATCAAGTAAACCCAAAATTTTCAAGAGATAAATACATACATTGTGAACCGGAAGTTTCACCATGTGTCTCCGAAGGGTAAGGCGTGTTCTATTCCATTACACTACAAATAAAAAATGCCGGTGTTTCATCTGAGACTTTTACCCTGCACTCGGATATGCACTTATTATATTTATGACACTTGCACAAGATTAGGCACTTTTAAAACCTTTTTTTCTGTTTTCTTCTTTCAGAAATATGTGAAAAATGTAAACATCCAGTCATGAGTAAATTGTGATGGTAAAGAGAATATAATCAAATAAATATTTAATATTTGATGGTATATTTTTATGTATAAAGTGATGTAACAGTCATTCAATGTTATTATCGTCGCATGAAACAATATAATACACAATAAGTACATTGACTATTATGTTTCCCTGGTCAGAAATATTTAGTAATACATTTGAAGTCCTCCCAATGATATTTGCTATATATTGTAACTGTATTCAACGACCACCTGAGTTACGCGACTAACGACCGTCATTTTGTTCCCAAAATAGCCCCTGCACACTGTTTT
>MJUU01028348.1:79871-91634 GCA_002080025.1 Modiolus philippinarum
AAGACTGGTTGAGGATAGCTGTTCAAGGAGATCTTTGGAATTTTTAAGAATCCACATTTGATTCACACCGCTTGTGGAGTAAGCTTTATTACAGTAATTTTTCAGACCATCTCAGACTGCGGTCAGAAGTAAAGATTTAACAACAATGCTGTATTTATATCCTTCATGAATAAGTTTGTTCAACGGATTAATAAGTTTGGAAAGACAGTTTTGAATTTATGCGTTTGTAAATGATATTGCCATAGAAGTTTGGATGTGAAATGCCCTGATGTATAAGAGCCCTGCATGTAGAACCAAATATTACTAATAAGACAATGCATCTATAATAAAATTTAGCGAATGGTTTTATCAATTTATGATATCTAAACCCTTAATGCAGAAGTTTTTCAGTTAGACAAAGATTTCGGTCGTTGAAGTCAGAAACATCACTACATACTCGTTCATATCGAACAATTTGTGAAATATAGATTCCGTAAGAAGGGGCTAACGGAACATCGCCGTCGAGATGGGGAAAATTGAATATAGGGAAGGAGAAATCATCTCTTTTATCATAAACCTTAGTGTTTAACTTTCCTTGATTTATTGAAATATCAGGTTCAGGAAAAGGAGTATAATCACTGCTGCTATTGGATTTATTTAAAGTAAGTTCTGCAGGATAAATTACACCTGTAAATTTAGAAAATTCAAGATTATTTAAAGCCAAAATATCGTCCAAATATCTTTATGTATTGTTAGATTTATCCACTAAATGCTGTTTAGAAGGGTCTTTTTGAATTTTTACCGAGTTCGATTTCTTAACGACCGGACCATGCTTGACATCCGACCTTCCTATGCAACCTCAATGACATCAGAATTAGTTGCCTGTTAATTTCCGTCTATTATCGATGGGTACAAGACAAAATCCTGTTCCAGTTTAAGGGGGTACAAGATATTCTTGTCTTGTACCCTGTGGTACAATACGGAAAATTACCGTGCAACTACTTGTGACTTCGCTTTGGAACGTCGGATGTTAAGTTTCGTCTGTTAGTGAACCTATCGTATTTTTGGGCCATATATGTGAAAAAATCAAACACCGTTGAAAATGCAAGATTTAGAAATCTCAGACACCATAACATTTTTATGGTTCTCTGACTTGACAAGCCTCGTTAGATAATTATTGATATCTTACTTTTGGTTGTCTGAGATTTTTCGATCTTGCATTTTCAACAGTGTTAGATTCTTATATTCTCTACTCATTTCCCAAAATTTTACCATCACTTCAGTCCAGTACGTCAGATCTGGCCTTGGAGCTGATTAGTCTGAATAAAAGTTACAATATAATAGAATTTCATCAAACCGAGAAGTGTCTCCATTGTCCTTAAATGGTTTGGAAGCTGCGTACTATTAGCCATGTAGATTAATTGTTCCCTTTCAGTTCTTTAAGGAGTTTTGATTTTTTTATTTTGGTTTTCAAATGTGTAATATTTAGTTGCACTGAAAGGATAGGCATTTTTTATCATTTTATATCAAGGTAACTTTGTTATTTAGTTGGTTTGATTTACACCAAATAAAGAAAGCAGAATTAATATTGTGGCTATTTGTATGAATACATAAGTTGTAAAAAAATTCTTCGATCAGATGAAGTTGCAACTGAGGAGATATTTTTGAATGAATATTTCGTTAAATATGACCTCGAATTTTTCTGGATAATGCTTTGACTTACTTTAAGGATGATTGTTACCAAGATTATTTCAAAACGAGTGTTGGCCCTTTTCTTCACAATGCCTTGAACAATGTGTAAAAGGTTACACGAGAGGCCATTGTGCACATACGTGTTTATGAGTAAAAGCAGATATCCTCCCCTCTTGGAAGTCTTGTTAAATATGTTGAAGTAATGGATACGTTTAAACAAATTAGGTGACTGTTTAGCAGCAGAAGCCTTCATGGTAGCAAAACAATTAAATACAGAAAATAAAAAATCTTGGTGTAGTTGTTTTACTGAATTTTTTTTAAATACTTCAATATTGATTAAAAGCTGCTTTTATCCACAGTTAATATTAAAAATTTTGCTTATAGATTATTCCACAGTAAATATAATGTAATTTGGAAGGATAAAATATATAATGACAGACATAATGAAACATATGGAAAAGAATTACGTACCTACAGACTTTTTAAAAATTGATTTAAAATTGGAGAGTTACCTGAAATGGGGGAAGCATTTTAACAAATTTTCGAATTAGTGCGTACAAGTTAGAAATTAGAACGTGGCAAGTATCTTAATGTTCCAGTATATCAAAGATATGTAAATTGTGCAATAATGAAATGAAGTCCATGCCTTGTGATTGTTCGCTCCTCTGGGGCGTCTTGATTGACAATAAAGTATTTGTTTGTTTGTTTGTTTGTTTGTTAACAATTCTGTTATAAGCTTCAAGTGAATATGTTTTCAAACTTTGTAAATTTATAGCTGATTAATCTTTAATTTCAGCTGGACAGATCATTGATCGTGCTATTAATGGGATTTTATTTAAAATCTTACATTTTATAAGCCGCTATCAGATCCGATTTACAATATGTTGATAAGCGTTTGAACCATTCGGGCCTAACATGACTATGTTTGTTTCTAGAATTCATCATTACAGAAGGGAAGACGGTTAATGGGTTTACTGATATTATCTTTTATTAAAATATTTCTAAATATTACGGCCCCGTTTCTTTAGACACTGGTCTGCTTAATAATTTTTAATGACGAATACCAAAGGACTTTAGTGCTTCAAATTAGTCCATTGGGCATTTTCATAAAAATTACAACAGGCTGACAATGGACAATTCGGTTCTGATAAAAAAAACATTTTTGAGTAGTAACCCAGCTGAGGGTCAGGCAATTGGCGGCAAATCAAAATTTAGACTTTTTTTCTGTTTGGCTTAGTTGTATTATTTAGTCATAAAAACACATCCCATAAAGTTTTTACATTCGAACATGTGTTAGGTCTCGTAATTTTTTTACTGGTTTTTATAGACAAAAAAAATTTTGGACGCTGATAACTCAAAAAGGCAAAATAACACAGGCCTTTAATGTATCAAAATGACCTTTCTTGGTTAGTTTTATAAAATCAAGCATCAAAATTCTGTGTGTTTTTTTCCCTCAATGTGCCACCACACCAATGCACTTTGCCCATTTCTTTGACGAAATGGTACTTAACATTTATCTTTGATAAAAAGTTAAATGAATATTGTTAAGTAGAAATGTTTGTTTCTTCTCTTTCAACAAATGTTCAAACGACAATACTCAATAACAAAGCGTAAATTCGTCGAGTAGGGTTTAAAATTGGCAATGAAGTATAATGTAACGAGGCTTTAAGCTTCTTTAAGACTTTTTCATGCTTTTCAGTGACATCATTTCAAAATTTTCAACTCGAAGTCTATAAAATATCATCTTCCTGAACGTCTTTGTTTTGGTTTCTGCATTTATGACTTATTTTTGAGGAACAGTGTATGCCTCTGCACAACTCTAAAAGTAACTGAATCACTTCAAAGACGCTAATGAAGGAAAGTCCTAGCCATAAACCTAACGCACCACCAATGTCCGAGACAAACGCAGATGCCTGAAATATAATAAGAAGATGTATTTTTTTCCTTTGTACAAATTCATTCCAGTTTATTAAATACCCGAATTTCATGATGTAATTGTATCAATCATAATATGCAGTTTACCTAAACTTGAATCGATGCAAAATTTTTCGTGTTATCAGTATCAACTGTTATGTTACGTTTTTGTTATATTCTGAAAAATAACTAGAGTATATTAGATTTAGGGAATTGTTGTACTGTTAAAACATTTTAAAAATCTAAAAGAAACTACAATTTTTTCAATTCATTTGTTGCTCATTTCACCCTCTAAATCATTATTATGCTAGCAGTCCGCTGTTGTGCTTCACTTTTTCTATAGCATGAGTTTTTTGTTTCATTGTTCGTGCTTATATTCACTAAGTTGCAAATGTATATCAAAGCCAGAGTAATGGTAAATGCCAGTTACTGAAAATACTCATTCAAATTAAGGTAACTCACTCATCACATTTCGGAATTTGTGTCGGATTTCGGAACTCCTGTGGTTTTCTTTAGTTTAACGGTTTTAAGATTGTTGCCAAAGGACTTCCACTTTTATTTCATGAATGTTCTCTACAGGTCAAATTAAGAAACCTGACAAGTTTTCATGAAAATTCTTGATATAACTCCCTGGCCTATAGACAAAAGATAGACCTGATGTTAAACTTAGGTAGTCCACAGAAATCCATTTCCCCCCAAAGTATTAATGTCTTGTATCTCTGAATGCAAACGGACCTTTATATTGTTTTACCATTTCCTTTGGTCTTTAATACTTCATTAATTGCAATAGGTTTCTAGAAATCCTTGATATAAACATCATCGGGAGTGAGCCTCCCTTAACATAAGGATTTATCTATAAACATATCCTTTGTGTGTCTTTGAAATTAATATAGATAGTCAATAATAATAAAATTATGCAAATGAAAGCAAGATCCCTCAAATCGAATACTTACCTCTATTTCTGGTTTTTCTTCAATGAATTCGTAGTTTAGATCTTCATAATATATATTAAGTTTAATAAAGTTATACCTGAAAATTAAAAACGTAGCAAAATTACGCAAAAAGCTGCATGTTATAAGATTAATTATACAGTTGTTAGCTAATTAGTCTTTGAAAAATTCATTGATTTACTTATACTCCCACTACACTATCAAGGAAGGCGATTATTGAAAATACACTAAAATACCGAAATTGCATAAAAACAGTTAATTTCGTTATGCTGTATACGCGTTTCAAGGAGTAACCTGTCATCAGCAGCATTAAAATCCGATTATATGGAAAGCCATAATCCAAAAGTAGTCCAAAAAAGAAGTACTCATTTCCAAATTAATCCAAATATATTTCCTTTCGGAATGGGAAGCCAAATCCAGTACCAAGGGCATCTACTGAGTGCTATACAAGGAATGAAGCCTCAGTATTTTAAGTGATTTGATTTTTGATAATAACAGTAAATTTCTTTAACAAGCAAGGTAAAATTTTCATATCAGACAAGTCTGACTATTTGGCTGGTACCTCGGGGACCTCTGGTCCACAACTCTGTTTTAGCATCCTTTGGCATGAAAAAAGACAATTAGCTCCCCTACATCTACTGGGTCCCTAAACTTCATAAGAACCCATACAGAGATTCATTGCGGGGTCTTCTAAATGCACCACTAAGCCACATTCTAAGCTCCTTACTACTTTATTGACCACAGTCAGAGGTTCAGAGCCTGTGATAAAGTCTACTCTACGAGTGGCATCAATCAGATGTGGATTCTAGAAAATTCAACACATCTCTTTGAACAGCTGTCCATTAGCAGTCTTACCAATTGCCGCATCATACAAACTTTTGATGTTTCTACTCTACTCTTTATACTACCCTGCCACACAATAAACTGAAAACATTTATTTCGCACTAAAAATGGAGAACGAAGATACCCTTATTTAGTAGTAGAGAAAGACAAATTTTATTTTGTAAAGAACCAAGTGAGTCAAACAAGAAGTACACGAAGAATGACGTAATGAAGATGTTGGAATTTTTAATAGATAATATTTTTGTCAAATTATGAGGCCATGTTTTTCAACAGACAATCGGGATTCTCATGGGAACTAAGTAAGCGCCACTTTTAGCTGATCTCTTCCTTTTCTGGTAAGTTTTTACAAGGGCTAACACAGAAAAAAATAAACACATTTAGCCCAGTCCTTTAATTTCAGCTTCCGCTACATAGACGACATACTTTCTCTTAATAATCCAAAATTCAAGGAATATTTACACCAGATCTATCACAATGAGCTTGAAATTAATGACTTACTGATACACCGACTTCAGCTTCGTACTTTGATCTTTTAATATACATTGACGAAGATGGACGTCTGAAATCTAAGCTATGTGACAAACGTGACGATTTTAACTTCTCAATTGTGAACTTTCCCTTTCTGAGCAGCAATATACCTACCTCTCTAACTTAAGGAGTGTACTGTCGAGCATGTAGTTTATACAGTGATTTTTTGAATAGAGCAAATCACTGTCCCAAAAGCTGCTTATTCAGCGATTTGTTCAGCCTTTGTTACTTTCATCCCTTCAGAAATTCTATGGCCGTCACCATGACATCAATGACAGATACAAAACATACCAAAGTTGCATAAAAAACAATAAATTTCGTTATGCTGTACACGTGTTTCAAGTAGTAACCTCTCATCAGCAGCATTTAAATCAAATAATTTGGAAAGCCATGATCTTAATGTAGTCCAAAAAAAGAAGTACTCATTTCCAAAAATATCGAAATAGGAAGCCAAATCCAGTGCCGAGGACATGGCATGTCTGTGTCTCAAATGAAAACGGACATTTTAAGCTAGATTTCACGTCTTCACGGATTTGACATAACCGGATTTGACTCACTGATAGTGTGACGGGTGCCACTAGCGGCACAGGACATGCTTACCCTTCCGGAGCACCTGATGTCATTCCCAGTTTTCATGGGAGTTCACACTATTAGGGCCTGAGTTCTTAATGTTACCTTTTTATTTCCGTGCATTTTAGCTGTCTGGCACCTTTTTTTTTGTCTTTGTTTTTCAATGTTGCCGGTTTTGCCATGTCTTTGGACTTCGATTTTTGTGGTCATCGCTTCACTTGTTCCTTTGGTATTCTACTGCCGCTTTTTGTATTCACTTTTTATCCTTTTAAATTGCTGTTCGAACTGTGATTCAATATTAATTTATTGCGTAGTAATGGGATGGAACATTTCTTTTCACCATCTTTGATCGTTCAATTATGAGATAGCCATACTGTATTTTAGAATCTGTTGGGGTAAATCGTAGATTTTACTGTCGAAAACAGAGTTTTTCGGCGAAGCGTTAGTGGAGCCGGAAAACGGACGTTTGTGGCAGTAAAATTTTACATTTACCCCTGAAGATCCTAGAATACAGTTTGGTTATCTCTATTCTAATACAAAGTCGACAAGAACGTTTTAAATCGATTTTTGAAATTATAGGAACTTTGGTGTGCTTCTGCGCAATTACGTTGGTATTGGTTCCGACGGTTAATCGTGGACTTCACCACCTGAAAATTTTGAAGCTATTCAATCAAAATTAGCGTAACAAACGTAAGTGCATTAGAATTAGCATCAGACCCTTTCACGGTATTTTTCACATGCGCTCATATGCCTTTCAGAGGGTATAATTCAATGTCGTAAATATCTGACGTCTTAATTGTCCTACAACGTCATTTTTTCGGGAGCTGTTTTATTTTCCACTCAAAATCACAGGAACTAAGTTATCGTGAAAGGATATATTGTTGTCGAGTTACTCCCTAAGACTACTGCAATGGGGAATAAGGTTTAACCCGCCATTTTTTTAAATGAGTGTACCAAGTCAGAAACATTGTGTGTGAGTATTTTCCGGCGCTTTGCACCTGTTCTACCCGTTTGCCTGTTAATTTTGTTCAGTTATTTTGTTATAACCTATATTAAAATAAAGGAAGAAACAGTAAATCAACATTTAGATCAGCCCAGTAGTTAGTACTTCGGTGCTGACCCGAAAGCCGATTATTTTTGGAACCTTACAATATCTAAATTTTTGTAAATTTCGTTTAAAACTATGGGGTATCTCCCTCATGCAAAGCTCTGTCCTTAGCTGATTTTGGCTTTACATTTAGATCATATTGGTTATTTGTTCTCTATCAGTTTTTAAACATCTTTGAGTTTATGGTCTTCCAAACGTTTAGATTTTATCTGCACTGCAGAGTTGTCGAAATGCGCATATACAGAAAGTAAATTCACCTCGGTATTTAGTTATTAGTTATTAGAAGAAGGCGGTAGACTATTACACTACTTATATTTATTCATCAAAAGCATGATAATTAATACCAATTGAAGGTTCTACATATACATGGTACATCAAATTATAAAGGTATATCCATGGTCTAAATAAAGTACTAATGCTGTACGATTTATCAGATACACAAAAAACGAACAAGAATTAAGTATGTGATTTAAAAACGTTAAAAAGCTTATCGTGATCGTCTGCATTAATTTCATATCTCTTCGGTTTGGTCTACATTATTACTAGGCCTACATCTCTCTGTTTTTGTGTTCATTTTTATCTCTTTGTGTTGTACAACATACATGATGGCTTTGCATCGTAATCGTAATCAGTGTTTATTTAAATATATGAATATGATCTAAGTGTTTTACAACTAAAAAAGTTTTTCCTCTCAGTAATTAACAAATACATGTCGTTGACAAGCAACTCGACAATTTTTTTTATAGATTTTAATGACCATTGATGGCGATAGATTCAAAACACATATCCTGAATTGATAATACTGCAAAAAATATATAATTTTTTATACGAACTTACCCTAAGCTATAAGTGTCCAATGAATTCAAGCGAATGCAGGTTTTACGAGAATCCATTTCACAGATACTTTGTTTTAAAAATATCTAAGTATAAAAAAATATTCCTTATTAGCGGGATAGTATTCAATTACATATTTTTGGTGAAGTGCTATATCAAGGTTTCTGTATTGAATAAACGTTACATTAAAATTATAGGGAAAATGACTGTAACAGGCTAAATTCGGTAGTCTGCCATTGATTTTGTTCAAACTTTCCATATATTTTTTTAAAAAAATGTATAATAAACCATCGTTCAAAACAACAGCAGTAGAATACCGAAGGAAAAAGGGAAGTGATGATAACAAAAATCGAAGTCCAAAGACATGGCAAAAATTGCAACAGAGAAAAACAAAGACAAAGCAAGGACGTGAGATAGCTACAATGCACGGAAATAGGACGTGAGATAGCAACAAGGCACGGAAATAAAAAGACGACATTAAGAACTTAAGAACTCATAGTTTGAACTCCCATGAAAACCGGGAATGGCATCAGGTGCTCCGGAAGAATAAGCATGTCCTGCTCTACTAGTGACACCCGTCATACTATTAGAGAGTCAATCCAGGGTTGAGTCAAACCGGTTATGTCATATCCATGAAGACGTGAATCTAGCTGAAAATGTCCGTTTTCATTTGGGACACAGTTACTTGATATCTGTCAATGATGTCATTGTGACGGTCATAGAATTTCTGAAGGGATGAAAGTAACAAAGGCTGAACAAATCCCTGGCTAAGCAGCTTTTGGGACAGTGTTTTTGCTCTATTAAAAAAAAAATAGAAAAAGAGAAAATATTAAGATTTATGTAGATGAAATCTTTAGAGGTTTTACTACATTGTTTTTGTTACCAGCACCAGATTTTCATAGTTTGCCTTTTTATAAAAATAATTAGGAACAATATACCGGTAATTCGAATGGCTTAAAGCTTTCCTTAAATGTAATAATTATTTCATTAAAATTCCAAACGCATAAAACGCGTAAGTCCTACAAAAAGTTTCGAAAATTTTCGGTAATGATTACAGTCAAAAGGCACTTTCTGCAACATTCTGACATATGAAAATTATCACTTTTTGGTGCTCTTTTTCTTAAGAGCAATTCTCATGTGGATACACTACAATACTTTGAATTTTGGAAGTTTATTGTCTTTAATTTTTAAATCTTATTATCTGTTCAAAGTTCCACACATTCCATGATTTATCCTGCCAAGTTTTCTTGCAATTGTCTCGTTGTATGCATAGCGCTGTTTATATAAATTGTCTCCTATTTGTAAGGATTGCTTAGCCTTTTTGTCGGACATTGGCAATTGTATGAACATTTATTTTCATGTCTTTTTTACCATTTAGAATAATTAAAGACATGGATATAATATTGTTCGACAATTAGCAATAAATTCTACTGAAAACGGTGCTTGGGACAATCTTAACATAGCATGAGGTATGAGCAAAGCTCATTGTTGAGATGAAGAACAATATTCGTATGTATGCAAGTTAATGTCTCTATTTCCCATCTTCGCTTTGGAAATGATGATTTTATGAAGGCTAAATCTATTATGCAGTTCCTCTGATTTGATTAACAATCTGATAAAATTTTCGGATTCAACTTCACTACCGCATTCGACATGTTCAACACGGCGGGTGTCTTATAAGAAGCAGGGGATGCTTACTCTACCGTTGCATCTAATCTCACCAATGTTTTTTTTATTGAGTCCATGTTGTTCATCTTTGTATGTGAGTTTGTCCTCATTTTCTTTTCTGTGCCGTACTCATGTTATGTCTTTGTTTTTTTTTTCTTTTTTCCTGTGTTTCCATTGTCCTTGCATTATTTGTTTACCCACTTCTACAAACATTTTAGTATATTTAAATGTGCAACAATACCACCAAACTTCTGACTTACTGAATAGTCTTCTGTAGGCCACTGACGAAAGCTGAAGCTCTTAATATATTGGTTTTCCCTAGTATAAACAGTATTTAATTAAGAAGATATGAACAAACAAAAGGATATGGAGTAAATATACATGTACATGGGACAAAATTCATTAAAATGCATGGTAAGACTAAGTAAATGGAACAACGCTTTTATTGTTAGTTTTTAGTTAAATTCAAAATGATTGGATTGGAAAACAAATGACAAGCACTTTAATAAATTCCTCTGTCGTAAAATAATAATAATAATAATAATAATATAATTTCAAATGCGTTAGACAACTATAAAACCTATATTATATAACAATGATAACCAAATTATAATATGAATCATCACATTCGACGCATTACATTATGAATCTTTATTACCTTATAAGCAACACATAAGAATTTGTAATTTATATATAAATTTAATACATTGTTAATAAAATAAACCTTTTTATATCAAGAATAAATCACTTATTAAGAATGAAAATATGGCACTGGAGGTAATGAAGGTAAAGTCGTCATGAAAATAATAATGGGCCATTGTCTGAATTAAAAGGCCTTGGATGTTAGTGAGAAATATTTGTCCCGTAATGAATCAAGGACTCTAAGGATCAATAAGATGTCGCTCAATGCTCGCTTTAATACCATCAATCATGCAAGGAACATATTCCTCCAAAATTTCCAGCATCACGTTAACGAAAAATTCAGACAAATACGAATCTAAGTCATTTTCAGGAATATTTTTATTTGACGAAGGTCCTGTTTTGACACAACCATATGTTGAATATTTTAAGATCCCACTTTGTACAATTAGAAGTGGGTCTTTTCTTTTATTGGTCAATAAAAGGCTTGACCCCTTCACGGTTAACGTTTACGGTATTAATTTCAACTTAATGTTTAACAACCTCAACAGACTGTTTTATTACTTCTGAATTATAATTCGTAGGGGATATGGGTACAGCATTGTTGTTGGGTCTTTACTTTTGGTTTTTGTTGGCGGAAACATTGATCATCTCCTAAGTGCTTTGCGCCATGGCTAATTTGGACAATTTTTCATATTGGCAGTGTTTGGCGTTGCACAATGTCATGTTCTTCTTTCATGGTTGATGATGTTGTTATGCCAAATCTGTTTAGAAGTATTTTAATTGGGGTTTCATATGTGGGAAGGCTTGATATCTTGGTCAACGGAAATTGTGTCCCTGCCTGGCTGTCGGTGGCTGCGAGCGTTTGTCCGAACAGTACCTGTGTGTATTGTTTTCATGTTTTATGTAATTCATTGTAAGGGTACTCGTCTTGATAAGTTGGACTTTTTTCTAGTTTGATTTTTACTGTGAGTCTTTTTGTGTATTTAGTTTTTAGCCATTCACCACACATAGGGGGAGGGTTTGGATCCAAGAAAA
>MJUU01028348.1:99512-111616 GCA_002080025.1 Modiolus philippinarum
AACGTAAAATGGCGGCCATCTTGGAAATGGCGGCCATTTTGAAATTTTTTTCACCGTCATGCACAACTTCACATGGTGGTCCAACTGTGTGCCAAGTCTCAAGTGATTCTGTTAATGCACCTCTGAGAAAAGCTCCGGACAAAATTATTGGAAGTAAATATATGAAACAATAATAATAACAAAGAAACGGAACAATAACAATATGTCTCCCCGACTTCGTCTGGGGCGACATAATAATAATAATAAGAAACGGAGCAAAAACAATAAGTCGCCAAACTACGTTTGGGCGACTTAATAATAAGAAACGGAGCAAAAACAATAAGTCGCCAAACTTCGTTTGGGCGACTTAATCATAAAATAATAAAGAAACATAACAATAACAATATGTCGCCCCGACTAAAGTCTGGGGCGATATAATAATGATAAGAAACGGAGTAAACACAATATGTCTCCCAAACTTCGTTTGGGGGACATAAAAACTTCGTTTGGGGGACATAATAAACACGTTGCTCCATTGCTTGATTTATCTATTTATTTGTAATGACTTTGTCTTTACTCCATATCCTTTACATACTTCGAATTAATTTGCAAAATTTACATGCGTGAAATGCCTGACTGCTTTCACACAATTCAATAAAAATTTCGCACAACTTTCATTTCAAAAGCAGATATGATAACACTTAGAATTATTAGTACAAATCATAAAAATATCAACCTCCTTTTTCGATATTTTAGGTAATGTGTGCTTCTTCTTTTACTACTTTTGGAATATAGCTTTCCATGCTATTTGATTCTAATGCTTGTCATGAAAGGTTACATCAAAAGTTACAAAATAAACAGTAAATTTCGTTATACTGTACACGTGTTTCAGTGAGTAACCTTTCATTATTAGCATAAGAATCCAAAAAAAATGGAAAGACGAAATCCAAAGGTAGTCAAAAAGGAAGTACTCGTTTCCCAAAAAAAATCGAAAAAAGAGGCCAAATCCAGTACCAAAGACATCTACCGAGTGCCAAATATGGAATGAAGCCTCAGCAAAATTTACATTTACCTTTTTTAGATTTACATGGCAACATCGAATTGTTTTGATGCAGGAAAAATTCTTCATAAGTCTTCCTATAACATCCACATTCTCTGAAAATGATCAATTGCTGGCAAACAATCAAACAAGCCTGAAATATGAGGAAAATTCTTTGACAGTAATCAAAACTACTTTCAATTACGAAAATAAGGATAAAACAATATGCTTAACTTTCAGAGTCGTCTTTCTTTCTTAAATGCAATACTTAAACTTTGTTTATTTATTGGACCTTTTATTTACATAATCTACACACCTTTTTACGAAACTCAAAAGAAATAACATTAAACATCAGAAAAATGATCCTTTTTATATCGAACTGGTAAGAAATAGAATGTGATTTTCTTACAAGTTTTATACTTTTCTACATGAAGTGGTCATTTTTCCCGCAAACTACCTGATAGTGTAGCAGCGACACCAATCAGCAAAAACATGAAGGTATATTCCATTTACAAACCTGTCTTGAGTATCGTCTCTTATACTCTCGTTCAAAGTATACACCATTGTTACATTCCCCATATGACCCGTTCAGTCGAGAAATCTTCACCTAAATATAAATTAAAAAATCAATGTTGGTAGAGGGATTAAATGAGTTGCAACAAGAAAAGCTTTGTGAAAGACAAACTGAAAAAATGTAGTGCAATAATGGAATGTTCGCAAACAGACATTGAAAGGATATAGAGTAAATATTGAAGAACCAATAAATGGAACAACGCTTTTATTGTTGTTTTTCATCTTGAATTCACCATGAGGTTTCAATGAGCTTTACCAATGGCTCATAGTATGTTTAAGACGGCCAGTCTGAGCTATATTCATTGAGAGATGACGCTTCATCCATTTACCTTCGCTTAAGTTCTTGGACGCGGGATCGTCAACTAACGTAAAACAACTGGCAAGTACTCTTACAATTGTTGTCATCCTTTGCCCGACAAAAATCTAACAAAAGAATATCACTACATATAAACAACCTAAGGGCACTCATCCAGTGAATCGTTAGAAAACTTGGCATAACAAAATATTACCACTATAAACACATGGTCAGAATAACGTTTGGTAAACGACAAAATTTAAAGAACGATAGTATATCCACATGAGAAATTCTCTCAAGAACGAGCACATCATAACTGTAATATACATCTATGACATGGAGATTTGTTTTAAGTACATCTTAATTAAATATTGAAAGGATATGGAGTAAATGCAAACCAGACAAAGTCTCTACAAATACATTGTAGAACCAATTCTTATTGTTGTTCTTCATCTTGAAGCCAGCATGAGGAATTCTCAAACAAAAAAACATATTTTAAAAATCATTTTTGAAATGCTCAATAGAAGTGTACATATCGGGATTTATATTTTGCAATAGTGGTAGTTGATATATCCCAGTACGTATTTTGTAAAATGAAATCATCTAGGAAACTGAAGACCAGCAGAATAGCTACATATCAAATATAAACAAATCAAATTTAAAAAGACTATTTAACTTATTATTATAACTTCTCACTTATGTCATCGCGATAATTTGTTTGTTATGTCGACAATAAATCTAAATTATCACGGTTTTTCGCTGTAATTTAGTTCGATGACAGAAATAGTCCATACTGTAGAAACCACAAAGACACGACAAACAAAGGAAAATACAATACTTATAACTAGTGGAGCAACTGAAGTCAAATTCTTAAGATTTCAATCAACCCACCTAACATCAGGAGACATTATAATCATTTAAAAGGTTATTTTGTTCTCTATCCATTTTACCGTTCGTCAAATTGGGAAGTGGTCACGATTTTTTAAATGAAGGTCAAAGGTCAAACATCTGAAATTTTGGTAAGCTCTTTTCAGTCACATTTCAATTAATAATTTCAACGTGAAGTTAAAAAAATGAGTTAAATGATTATAAATGTCTACAATGATACATTTATGAACCATTGATAACAATTTAGATCAACTTTTTACATAAAGTGATCCACAGGGTACGAATTTATGAACGAGGTCCAAAAACACGACTTCCCCTCTATATAAGCAGTTTTTGAAATGACCTTGACCTTTTGAATTTTGAAATTAATATAATTCCTAGATGTTTTGTTTTTGGTTGCTTTAAGCTGGATATGGGATGTTGTCTCCTTGACATTTACCCCATTTCCTTTCTTTTTCATATAAATTCCAACGACAAACTATATAGATGTTTTTAGTCAAATGAAACAGAGACTTAATTGGTCATTCTTCTGGCAACTTAACTTATTATTGACCATACAATTGACTTAAAAACTCAGAATTACGAACTGGCATACACAAAAGTAATTTCTTGTTAATTAGACGTAATAAATCATGTCGTAGGTAGCCTTCAAACCACGAAAACGTCACAGACAATATGGCAGGAAGTTTTTAGTTTTGAAAATGCATTTATATATTATTTGGGGGAATTTTTGTCGTTTTCATATTTCCTAAATATATTTCTTTTTTTTTAAATATTTTATTGAAGTTAAGTTTTCTTTAGTTCATAGAAATAAATACACATTAATGAAACCTATTTTTAAAAAAAAATTATTTTTCATTTATATTCTATTGGAGAAGAAGTAAAATGTACACGTTCGAACGCATTTGTCGCATCAACCTACACTTCATAGATCATCATTACTACTCTATGTAATACACGAGTTTTCAATATCATTCCGATCATTCCAATTCATGGTCATTGTCATTAACAAAGGGTTTTCACAAACTTTTGGTACCTTGGCAAGGTCAGAATTCTGTGCAACTCGAGTTCTGGTCATAACACATGCCTGACTTGCTATCCAATTTTCTACCTTAACACTTGCAGAAAATCAGAAGTAATTTTCTCGGTGAACAATACTTGTTCAGGACCTTAAGTTTCTTATCACCACCCGTAGATATACGTTGAGCTAATAGATGTTTTGGCAATGTGGATAGACATCAATACTTGTTTCTGAATAAACATCCTAAGCACATACTGAATAAAGGCTGTCTCGTTAGGATGGAGTGAAAACAAACTAAGCTCTTAACATGTTGAATCTGTGCAGAAAGAAACAGAATTAGATGTCTAGCCACATTGCCAAACGACCTTTCGGTTAACCGTATATCTATTGGTGGCAGAAAGGAGCTAAAGGCCCTGAACCAGTATTGTTCACCTGGAAAATGTATATTTATTTTCTGCACATGTATAAACTTGGATAGCAAACAACGACATTCGAATACTGAAGGAACAAAAATTGTGGTTATTACAAAAATCAAAGTCCAGATATATGTATAATACAAGAATACAAAAAACAGGGCCACGAAACGTCTATAAATCACAACATTCAGAACTAAGGTGTGAATTCCTATAAAAGCCGAGATTGACATCAGATGCTCCGAAAGGGTAGGCATGTCCTGTCCCGCTGGCGACATTGGTAACACGATCATTAGGCGTTTTATTTTTTTCTTGAAGATATGTGTACTGGCAGATTAGTACATGTCATTTTCTGACCCTTATACGAAACCAATTTAAAATCCATGGTACGTATTACTTCTTTCTTTATAAACCTTTAAACAGTACGAAGGTAAAAATTTGAAAATCACTATTGTTTTTTAAATTTAACAAGGACAAATCGGTGGCAAACACTTCCCTTACGGAGACAAATCTAAATGTAACAATATGATATACTAGACAACACCTAAAACAAAAGCACCGACACTTTGAAGTCCCATAAAAACTAAGTATGACATCGGTTGCTCCGGAACGGTAAGCATGTCCTGCTCGCCAGCGGCACCCGTCACACTATCATTGAGTCAATCCAGGGTCAAGTCAAATCCGTGAATACGTGAAATTTAGCTAAAAATTCCGTTTTCATTTGGGACACCTACACTTAGTATCTTTCAGATATGTCATGGTGACGGCCATAGAATTTCTGGAGGAATGAAAGTAACAAAAAAAATCCCTGAGTCAGCAGATTTTCGTACAGTGTTTTTGCTCTTTTCAAAAATTCACTGTGTAAATACAAATACACCCAAGTTGCAGAAAAAAAGTGATTTCATTATACTGTACACGTGTTTGAAGGAGTAACCTCTCAGCAGTAGCATTTGAATGGAAGAAAATAGAAAGCCATAATACAAAACATAGATATAAGTATTGATTATAAGTACTCCCTACCGACATAGTAGACCACTTCCATTACCAAGAACATCAACCGACTGCATTACACGGAATGAAGTCTAAATATTTTAAGGGGTTAGAATTTTATAAAATGCATTAGACATATAAAACGCAATGTAGTAAAGTTTCATGTCAGACGAGTCTGACTACTGGGCTGGTGAATACCCTTAGGGACCTCTAATCCAGCAGCAGTTGCATCGACCCAAAAATACAGTGAATTTCGTTATGCTGTACACGTGTTTCAAGGAGTAACCACTCGTCAGCAGCATTTGAATCGATTAATATGGAAAGCCAACTACATGCTTGACAGTAACGAATCAGCTGTGAAATATACACTCCATATGCTTGGGATGTATGTGTATTGCTGCTTAGAAAAGGAAAGGTCACAGTTGATTTCAAACGTACATCTTCATCAATGTGCAACTAAAGATCTACCTTGGTATGAAGCTAAAGTAGGTGTATCAGTAGTCTCTTTTTAGTTGATTTGGACAGATCTGGTATAGATATTCCTTAAATCTTGGATTTTTAAGATACAGTACATCGTGTATCTAGCAAGACATGCCCGTGTCATGTGCAGAACTTCAGTTGCACAGAACTTTGTCCTTGTTTAGGTACTAAAATTGTAAAAACCATGGTCAAAACTGAAGTCAACATGAATGAGGATAAAAATGAATCGTAATGATATGAAAAACTCGTACAGTACATAGTAGTGACGGTCTGTGAAGTGTATCTTCGCTGCAACCTGATTTATTCAATGCATTTAAACATGTACAGGTTACTTCTTCTGCAATGAAAACAAAATGAAAACAACCCCCTCCCCCCAAAAATAAATAAAAACATTATAGAAATCTATAAAGTTTTAAGAAAACCTTTCCATAAATGTGTAATTTATTTCTTATGTCTATATGAAAACAAAATGTAAAGGACAAATATGAAAAAAAACACAAATTTCAAAAAAGTACAAAAAGTACAAAAAATCACCCAAAAATATATAAATAAACCTACTTTTTAAACTAAAAAACTTCCTGTGGTATTGCCTGTGACCTTGTCGTGGTTGGTACTCTTCCTATAATATAATTTATGCTATTGAACTAACAAGAGACTACTTTAATGTAAGAGAGTAGGACATTCTGAGATTTTAAGCCAATTTAAGGGTCAATTATGAGCGTAATTGTCAGATGTTTGACCAATAAACTCTTGGTATCATTTGACTAAGAAAATCTATAAAATATGTCGTTAATTTTAATGTAAATCCCAAAGGTCAAGGTCATTTCACAAACTGTGTATGCAGAGAGCAAGTCATGTTTTTGGACCCCGTTCATAAATTCACCCCCTTTGGATCGCTTTATGTAGAAAGGTGATCGAAATTGTTATTAATGGTTTATGAATATGTTATTGTAGATATGTATAACCATTAAAGTTGACTTTTCCACTTCACGTTGAAATGAATAACTGAAAAGTGACTGAAATGAGTTTACCAGAATTTTCAAAGTTTGACCTTTGACCTTCATTAAAAAAATCGTGACCACTTCCACATTTGACGAACGGTGAAAACTGATAGAGAACAAAATGACCTTTTGAATGATAAATAATATACATTTGTAGCCTGATGTTAGGATTAAAATCCTAAACTAGACGCCCTTTTGAATTTCGTTGCTCCACTAAACGGATATGCAATTAATTTTATAGTTGAGAGAAAACGCCCATCTATCTCAATTAAGGTACTAGGTACGTAAATAGCAATGTTTTCGTATTTCCATAAAATTTTACATACAAGTGTATCTAAAAGAGGTGGATATTAAAAAAAACATCGGTTTTAGCTATTTTAATGATTGGATTATGACAGATTGAAAATTAACCAGTTATGTTGTATTTATAAAGAGTCTATTAAAACATACAGGAAAAGAACATGATAATCTGTTTTAAATTGCCCTTTTTTCAAAACGTATCCTAGATTGCTTTTTGCAAAAAAGAAACATTTTAAACATTGAAATTTCAGTCTTAATGATGTAAATCTCATTTGGGGTCACTGAATTAATCCCGCCGTTATAAATAGTTAAATATAGGATAGGCTCATCAAAAAAGGATTTCTGTCGATAAAACCGGCCGTCAAAATAGCGAAGTTGTCGATAAAAGTTATGATTTTAGGAATGACTTGAATCATGAATCTCTTTTCAGCGATATATACCATCAAAACGAACTTAGTGACCATGTGAAAAAATCATATCAATAAAACATAAATTTCTTCCTCAACATCATTTCAATTTTTCCAGAAAAATTGTAAGATGCAGTTTGAAGCAACGATAAATTAAAAAGATAGCTTACAATTATACTAATATCTTAAAGCAAGTTTATGACTTCCATCGATAGGTGTGCTGATTTCGATACCTTAAGGTGTTGAAAACCTTGTTTAATTTTGTCTTCGTTGGTAATGTTTGTGATACCGATTTGTTTTTGTCGGAATGCCAAGTATATACGTAAAAGCTATTCAAACTTTCACGTTGGTACTGTTTGAATGTTAGAGAAGAAACACTTACCATGGATTTTAGTTTGTTTGTCTAGGGTTAAGAAATGACATTACCCAATCAGTCACAAAGCAGATCTTTGAAGACCATAATTTTTTGCTGGCTGTGTGACTGGTGTCATGCACGAAAGCAGATCATGCTTAAACATCCGGAACACCTGATGATACCTCAGTTTTTGTAAGGTTGCAAACTGCTAGTGCTTTAGTTTTGTGGCGTACTTGTTCATTTTTGTTTATTTGTTCTGTCTTTGTCATGTGATCTCAATTTGTTTTTGATATTAATTGCCATGATTTGGGATTTTTTTATTTTGGAATTCCCATTCCTCATGTTTGCTTCGGCATTCTTTTGCCGATGTATCATATCCCCTCACAATTCAAATATGATAAGGAACAAAGACTTTTACTTCCCAACAGCTAAATGTCTCAATCAGAATTAGTTTAGATTTAAAATTAGTTTCGGTTTATATATTCGGTCTTCAATGTTGGTACTTTTTTTTCTTCTTCATTCTCTCACGCATTTAATTTAAATAGTCAATATACCTGAAACAATGCGCAATATCATTATAAATCTACAAATTAATATTACCAGTCTTAACCCAATATCTGTTTGTGAAGAAGCTGAAATAAACACTCCATTTTCACTTGGCAAAGGAATCTGGTGAGAATCGTGTATATCAAGTCTAACACCATATCCTTGGGTAATTCCTGGTAAATACTCCTCATTGTTGGTAAATAGTATCAATGATAGACCTTAAAACAAGCCAATTAAATCGGATTAATAAAAAAAAACGAATTTCTACGAATGACAAACCGACACCTTTTCAAACACGTACCATATACACATATACACAGTATTACTAGTATATCTGATGTAATACTACTATAATGCTCAGTACATGGATTGTCCATCGTCATATGCTAGTTGTGCTTTTACTCCCAACAATTTCGAAATTGCTTTTTGGCAATTATGATATAGATGTTAGAAACAAAGGAAGGAGTAGAATGCTGTTACGTACATTAAGTGTTAGTATTATTTTATTCTCGATTGTAAAAGTGTTTGCATAAGATTTTAGATTTTCAAACTTCAAAGTTAATTTTCACCTTTTCATATTGGAAATATCATACACGTAAAGTATACAGCAAAACAGCATTGGTCTTAATTTAGCCAAAGGTGAGATATAAATTGCATTTTTTTTTATAAAAGACAGCTGAATTTTATATTGATATCACCTGATTTAAGATCAATCATAATATGATATACATGAACTTTATTCTGTGTTTCTTTTTAATATACAAAATCAAAATGCAGCAGGAGACTCAATTAATAAAAGCATCTGAGTTACCCCTGTTATTCATCAAAAGTGTTACATTGATCAATGTAAAGCCGTGTGGAGCAGATCATACTTATCCTACCAGAGTACCCGATGAACCCTCAAGTTTTTGTACAGGTTCACACTGCTAGTGCTTTAGTTTTGTTGCATTCTTGTTCATTTTTGTTTACTTTGTTTTGTCTTTGTCATACTGACTCAATTCGTGTTAGATGTGAATTGTATTTTTGATTTCGGAATTTCTCCTTTCCTCATGTTTGCCCTGGTATTCGTGTTTGCCTATGTATGTTAAAATATATCCTAATTAACTATCAATTTGAAATATTTGATTTTTGGTCTTCCAAATTTTTTATCTGCACTGAAGAAGAGACATGACGAAATGGCCATCAGAAGAACAAAAATAAGCTTCTCTTCAGTATTGGAATGTTTCAAAAAATGTCTCATATACCAATAACTCACCAGATTCTGGTCCAGAGTTATATGTAGTCATACCAGTGGTGTTGATTGTATTACATATTCCATACTTTGATGTCATGTGAGTTGAGAACTTCCTAAAATATGAATTAGAGGATATCTACCCATGTTCCATATTTTGATATTTTATGTCAAGCGTCCAAACATTAATCAGTGTAAAATATATCTCGGAACTGCTAGTCAACGCTTAATCTATCGATTTACATTCTTGTTGTAGAACTAGGCAATCTATTTATAAGTTAAAACATCGGTCAATCTCTCTTTTAGGATGTTTGAGTTGGACATACTACAGTAATATCTAGTAGCGTGAGTAAGCCATTTTTATATTCCCGCAATGAAGTAAAGGGTAAATGTGTTTCACTTTGCCTGTCCAACCGACTCTCTGTCCGCCCGTTCCTACGTCTGTCCGTGAAAATATTTTGTCTGTAGAATCTCGGGCCCTTTTTGTAATATCTTTTTTTCAAAATTTGTCAGAATGCTAAGTATCGTATAGACCTATTCACTTTTAGATTCTAAATTTGATATTTTTAAACATAGTATCCATAGAAAATGTTTGTTCAGAGGTTATCCCGCAATCAATATAGAATTTGTTAGAATTCTTGGTGGTGTATGAAGCTATGCACTTGCTATTTTCAGATTTGTGATTTTACTGATTTCTTAGATTCAAAGAGCAAAATATGGACCATTTTCACAATTGCTTCAATATTATGCTGTTATTTTAAATTCACCCTTAACTTCTAAGACATCTTTTTTTACAAAATCAAATTATGAACCTTTTAGAAGAGTTCATCATGTCAACTAAACAGATTTATTCATAATTGTAATTCAAATTCTAATTTAATTTTCAGAATATCTTGACCATATTATCAACTTGTCCACCTTAAAAAATGGCCTCAATACCTCAACAACTAGAATGCAAATGAGTGATGTATAAGTTAGGCTTTACCGACAGGTTTAGTTTTCTTTAAGTACAACCTTTTGTGTTATACATGTAAGTCTTTAACACTGCCGCTGGTAATTCAAGATATTTTTTTTTAATTTAAAGTTTCTTTTTTTAATAACCTTAAGATTTAAAACTTAATTTCATCTGTTATTACTTTTGAGTCATTACACTCTGATATGTTTTGACGACAGTTATTTTAGTTTTTTTTTTTTTGGTAGTTTTTGTAATAGTAAAATCTCTTCCTTTCTTTATTTGAAAAAAAAATCCAATTTTCAGAGATGTTATTTTTATACTAAAAGGGGATGAAATCACATAATACTTACGATTCATCACAACTCATTCCGTTAAAGGAACAGGAAACAAGCATACCTTTGATCTTGTGACCAATCTGATGTCTCATCTTCCTAAATAATGTTGATTTAAAAAAGATAAGAATAAAATTAATGTTGCATTATGCTTATACTAATTGGATGTGAAAATTTGTCTTGTTTCCAATTCTATTTGCATCTTTGGATTAATAAATGCCTTTATTTTTTATGAAATTTTTGAAATAGATTGCGTTTTTGTAAACGTGTTTCTTTAAGATTCGTGAAATGGTCACAGATTTACTTAATGTATTCTTCACAATTATTTTATAAACAATTAAATGATATGGAGTAAATGCGCATGAAACAAAGTATCTACAGATACTTTGTTACGGTCTTGCAGTGTGGAGTAAGTAAAAAGATTCTCAGTTTATGAGTTCTTTTTATTTTTACTTGGCATGTTTCTTTACAATCAACTCGATGAGTGTCCCGTGGTCGTTTATGAATATGTTGTATTGTCAATTGGTCCCATTGTCTGCAAAGGTGACAGTGTTTGTAAGAGAGTACTTAACCCGATAAGTTATGCTTGTTGACGACCCTGCATCCATGACAAAATGGATACATGGATGCTGCGTTGTTAAACATTTAGCAAGTGAATCCTGCTCAAACCGGCTGTCTTGAACATACTATGAGACAGGAGTGTTTACTCTTTGTGGAGGGCCTTATGGTGACTTCAAGATGAAGAACAACAATAAAAGCGTTGTTCCATTTGCTTAATATTACGATGTATTTATAGGGATTTTATCCAATGTGCATTTACCCAATATCCGTTCATTTGGTAATTAAGCCAAGCAATGGAAGAATTTGTTTTTTCTTCATCTTGAAATCACCGTGTTTTTTTTTCTTTGTGTTTTTTTTTATTTCTGTTTTTTGTTGTTTTGTTCACGTTTTGTTTTTGTATGTTGGCTTGAATCTGTAATAATATGAAACCACGATAGCGAAAAAGTTTTGATTGCCCTTGTAGTAGATGATATATCATTTCAAGGCATCACTTTAGAAATTTTTAAGAATGAAAAATTAATAATAAAGAAAGAAAAATCAACTTGGAATGGACATCAATTGACAAAGCCCGAGAACCGAAGAGAATTTAAAAATCTCGGATGCTCTAACCTTTGTGTGAGACGTACTAGATTTTTGTTCTGTTTTTGTTTTTGTTTTGTTTTGTTTTTGTTTTGCTTTTTTTGTTTTGTTTTGTTCTTTTTTTTTGTTTTGTTTGTTTATTTGTTTGTTTGTTTGTTT
>MJUU01028348.1:131504-145049 GCA_002080025.1 Modiolus philippinarum
GCCTAAATATTTTTCTCGCTTTTTTATATAATTTATTCAAGATGCTCAGGAAGGACGAAAGCATTATATATATACAACAAAACACAATATACACATATAAATAATATAGAATTAAAAATCAAATACTATATTGAAATTATTATCCCTACCTTCATTTTACTTTCAAAAGACGACATCATTTTGATTAATTGCTTATTTTTGTCCATTTTTCAAATTCTGGGAAATTTTATTAATATTAGTTTCGACAAGTGAAAAAGTAATGCATTTCATTTTCAATTTCATTTAGAGTACAATATTTACAAATTCTATTTTCTTATTTTCTCTTTAACTGTTTTATATCTGCCTCCCTCGATTTCTAAAACATGATCACTACTAATACGAATTTTACATAAATTTTTTCCTATTTTCATGGTCCATTTTTAGGATAATTATATTCTTAAATAGTGAAGGATTTTTATTTATTTTATTGTATAAGAAATATTTATTTTTTACTTTAGATTTATTTAATTTTTTTTCAAAATTCATGATGAAAGCTTGCTTCAAATTATTTTTTCAGTCCTTCTCGGTTATTTTTTTTTCAAAACATTTAGCATTAAAATAACAAGACACACCCCGATCCATCCTAACTACTTAGATACGGGTATATATAATATAAAAATATATGTCAAAAATCATTTTTATATCAAAATTTAAAGTTTGCTTTCTTAATTCACAGAATCAATCCAGCCTCTGTTCTTTACCAGAAGGAATCATTATCAGCATACTGAAATGTTAGGATGTACCGGATCTATTGAACATTAAAAAGGTCAATTTAAAATTTTCCAGTTTAGTAAATGGTCGAGGCGTTTGGAGCGAGTTTGAGGAAATACGCATTCGAGGGGCATTTTTATACAAGAACCTAAATCGTTACTTAGCTGTTGCTCGAAACCTAACGAAGTTATATATTAGCGCCGTCGTCTGATCGTTTAGAATATGCCAGGCATGTTTATTCGTGCCAAGAACTTCGAGACTGTGAGAATTTGGAAATTGTAGATTTGAGATGGTCATATTGACCAAAATATGTTGACAGTTATTTTTCAGAGAGAGACAGAAACTAGTATTATCAGACTTTTTTTTTATTTTGTGAACTCTTCCTTTTTGGTTGTCGCATCATGTTGTTGCCAGATTTATTCAATATGTTTACGTGTTATGTGAATGCATCTTATAGGCCAGCTTTTATTGTCGTTCTTCATCTTGAAGTCACCACTGACCAATAACTTCAGTTAGTATGTCTTATCCGAGGTCTATATGCTTTCCTAGGTCGATATAACATGATATCGACCTATTATTTTCCAAAACAATCAGAAATTTAAAATNGGGGGGGTCAATTTATCTTAAAATCAGAATTAAAATAAATATAACTTTACAAAAATAAACTAGAGGCTCACCTGAGCCTGTATCGCTCACCTGAACACCATTAGCCTGTTCTAGGTACAAATTTGAAAGAGGAGCACCAAAGGATTTATTGTAGTCAAGTATTACTTCAATTGACAAAGTTGCAACATTTTGGTGAACAAGGAACAATTACTCTTACATGACTTTTTAGATTTGCCAGAAAATTGCTCGATATGAAGATCTTGACATGGCAAATTAAATGTTTTATCAATTAACAAGTAACCTCTGTCTTTTATCGATTTCAAATTAGAAACAAAGTATGCAAAACTTGAAAAATTTTGATAACCAAAGGGCAAAAACTCCAACATGGGTTTCAGAATTTCCTTCAAAATTGAAGGGTAGGTAGATCTTAACATGGTAAACCTTTTATCAATTAACACTTGACCTCTATCTTATATAATTCCCGAAATAGAAGACAAAGTATGTCAAAATTGAAATATTTTGACAAACAAAGGGCAAAAACTCCTTCATGGGTTTCAGGATTTCCTTCAAAATTAACAGGTAGGTAGATCTTGACATGGCAAACATTCTATCAATTTACACTTGGCCTCTATCTTTTATAGTTTTCGAAATAGAAGACAAAGTATGGAAAAATTGAAAAATTTTGACGAACAAAGGGCAAAAACTCCTGCATGGGTTTCAGGATTTCCTTCAAAATTGCATGGTAGGTAGATCTTAACATGGCAAATATTTTATCAATTTACACTTGACCTCTATCTTTTATAATTTTCGAAATAGAAGACAAAGTATGTAAAAATTGAAAAATTTTGACGAACAAAGGGCAAAAACGCCTACACTGGTTTCAGGATTTCCTTCAAAATTGACAGGTAGGTAGATCTTGACATGGCAAACATTTTATCAATTTACACTTGGCCTCTATCTTTTATAGCTTTCGAAATAGAACAATGTAGAAGACAAAGTATGTAAAAATTGAAAAATTTTGACGAACAAAGGGCAAAAACTCCTACATAGGTTTCAGGATTTCCTTCAAAATTGCAGTGTGTGTAGATCTTGACATGGCAAACATTTTATCAATTTACACTTGACCTTTATCTTTTATAGTTTTCGAAATAGAAGACAAAGTATATGAAAATTTTGAAAATTTGATGAAAAAAGGGCAATAACTTCTACATGGGTTTTCGGATTTGAATCAAAATTTCAGGATAGGTAGATCTTGTCATTTTGAACATTTCTACTCTTTCCGATTTTTAATATCTGTAACGGTTTTTGAGTTATTTGCCAAAAACTGCAATTTACCCCTATGTTCTATTTTTAGCAACGGCGGCCATGTTTTTAAACCTGCGACTATAAAAATAAGAAATTTGAAACTAGATACCCTACTGATGAATCACTTAAGGTTTGGTACAATTTGGTCCAGTGGTTTTAGAGGAGAAGATTTTTGAAAGTGAGCTAACGACGGACGACGGACGACGGACGCAAAGTGATGGCAAAAGCTCATCCTGGCATAGCCAAGTGAGCTAAACATTTGTCCTATATCTGGTAACTTTCTGAGCCGTGCAATATCACATTATACAGTGAGTCATGTGACCACTTCTTCACCAATGACATTTGTTAAATATTATTTTAGTATACAATTGGACATCTGTAGGTTTTCAAATTAGTTTTTTTTCTGATTTGAATTCGCCTGATGGTCTTGGACATTCTATAGAGAAAAATTATGATTATACGATATATTTATCATGATTTGAAACATTTTACGTTATTTCTTCACAATTTTAGGAGGTCCTTGAAGAGGTTCATTCTGTATATTAATCATGTTTTTTTTTCGTTTAATTTTCAATAGCTGAAATGAATGCAAATACTCTTAAAACAATTATTTTTGCAAATAATGTTTTGAATTTTCAATAACCAATCTATCATTTTTATTGTAATTGACTTTCTTAAAAATGTCCACTGTACAGTGGTATGCCCATTATGCCTTCAAAAAAAAGAACACAGGGGATGTCCCAAACATGTTCTATACTGACGAAAGAAATACACCCTATAATTACGTAAACTTGAGTACATCATGGGTAAAATATCATGCTTCGTGGAAAAGGAATGCTGCATTATTTCATTTTGAGCCAAACGGCTCCTTCCTGTGTGGCAGAGGATTCATGATCCTGTCATTTAGGCAGAGCTATTGTACAAATGTATTGACCTGACTGGTCCCTAGTCAATTATGTCGGGATAAGTCGTTGTAATCTTATCTAAAAGACGGGTCTTTTAGGTAAGATTATAACGACTTATCCCGACGACGTAGAAATTTAAGCCACGCTCCACCATGTCGATTATTCCTACACCATAATCGGAATGTTTCTGTGACTAACTTTGATACATCCTCACAATGTCAGGGGTCCTGTGTCCACTCGTGTCCGTGGGAAAATGTCAGGGGTCCTGTGTCCTCGCTTGTCCGTGATCCCAAGGACACGAGTGGACACAGGACCCCTGACATTGTGAGATTGACCAATAAATAACAGAAATAACACTAGCTGGTTCATAAAGTGTCATCACTGTTAATATATGATAACAATGGTGGTCATTTTGGGTCTTTGATAACCCCTAAATAAAGCATTTATACTTCCATGTAAAATTACCTATATTTGGAATCTTATTGGTCATTTCAAACTCACCGTAAATGTTAAGCCACGATAAGACTTGAGAATAGGTGATACTCTTGACAAAGTTATACTCATTTTTATTCTGGAATTTGCAGAAATTGCACCAACCCCTACAAAGACATTATTATCAAGGATTTTCTCGGTTGGAAATTAATGTTTAAGTTAATCACCATGGCAATTTTCCTAAATTGGTCATTTTACTGTTAGACTAAATTAAATACAGATATATTTATAGTTGCATTTATTTTTGAAAATACAATATGTATAACGCTAAGAAAAACGCCATTTTTTAGGAATTTCAGAAGGTTCGAATTAGCCCCATCTTTAACACGCCAAGCCTGGTGGAAATTTATGAAACAATGTTATTTTTGTTACTCATTGATCTATAGCAACGTATAAAATCCGTGAGATGAACCCTTTGGCAATTATTTGTGATTTTGAACTAGCTATTCGTTCAACGTCGGTATGGTGTCGGCCTTTTAGTGCTGAAATGAAAATCCCTTATAAACTCCAAAGATTTTTACTTCTTGATAAAATCTGGCAACAAAAAGCTGTGACACCGAGAGGAGGAACAGCAATATATTCAGCCAAGTTATGGCGAATAGATTTAAAATTGGCACATGCATAAGTACACTTTTATAACCTGTATATGTCGTAATAAATCAAATCAAATATATATTTATATTCATTTATTCACTGGAAGGGTTATTTGAGCTAATGTCACAATTGGCCGTCTATTTAACTTTTGACCTCTGAAACCACATGAGGAATGTGTCCCATAAAAATCTTTTGTGACCACTCCTGCTCCTGAATAGCTGGTATAAAAACAAATCTTTGATGAAATAGCGCAGCCAAAGGGAACCAACTTTGACAGTTTATCTGTGGGGCGCTAATTACAAATATTTGACAAAAAGATATGGAGTAGATGCATTGAATCGATGACATGTGGCTCCCATGGATTTGTTTTTATTGACTGCAATATCATAGTCATTACAAGGAATCATCTACTACTTTAATTTATCAAAGTGATATGTATGGCTTGCCGTTAGTGGAAGTTTTAATATTTACGTTGTGAGTACCGTTAAAATAAAGTCCTGTCCAGTCTGGTCAGAGAAATAACATATTTGCCTTTTGGGTCTTTTTATACTCCAATGCATGGCCGACTAAAAGTAACTGCCCTTGAAAGGCATGTGACAGCTTATTTTATTACATTATTTACACTCTGCTAAAAACTTGAACATCTTCTAATATTTAGTGCGATTAAGTAATCTAATGAAAAACCAACTTTCTCTAATTTTAAGCAAATTTCATCAACTCCTGACCGATTGGAGAAAAATATTTCTGTTCTCGGCTTGTCATTGGTTGAAATTTCTTCATTTTACAGATACGTCATGAAAAAAGGCGACCATGCCTGATGACGTAGTGATAAAAGAACACAACTTTTTTGAGCACGTGCAGGAAAAGATGGCAACGTTTTCATTAAGCTTGGCAATAAAAGCATTGGAGAAACAGCTTCCACAACTGCATTCGAGTAAAAACGACATTTCTCCACTCTTGATAGTTAATTTTCAAATACTTAAAACGCTCGGCAAGCCTCGCGTTTTAAATTTGAAAATTTAACTATCTCGATTGGAGAAATGTTGTTTTTACTCGAATGCAGTTGTGGAATCTATATTTCTAATTCACATTTTGAATTTAGAGAAACCCATAGGACAACTGATGGAGCTTATTTATTCTTAAAACACTCATAAATAAATGAGTACATAAGGACCAAAAAGAAATTTATGCATGTTATGTAGATTTTAGAAAAATATTTGACTCTGTATGGAGGAAAGGATCGGCAAAACTATGTTTTATATCATGAAATATACAATTTTCGAATACTGTATCATCTATAAAAACTAGTCATTTGATTTCTGAACTTTTCAAAATTAATAAAGTCGTCCGTCCGTGAGTTTCAATTAGCCCTTTCAGTCAAGAAATCATCACCTCTAGAACTAATTGATACAAAAATTGGAAATATATTATTTACTGATGATCTTCAATCGAAAGAAGTACTTCAAACAGTTTTTTATTTATCAAAAAAACTGTGATAGTTGGCAGCTAGACATAAACACTAGAAAGACAAAAAAAAAAAAACAACAACATAATTTTCAAGATCTAAGTCGGAATCATCAAACACAAACAGATTGAAAAACCCCTCCGCTGTATCATAAAAAGTAATGGTATTCTAAAATGCAGTATGGAATACAAGCAAAAAAGTAATGTTTTCTCTTATATCTCAAAATATGTCTTTGCGGAATTTCTCAAATAATTATTTGAGGGGTCTGATGGGTGTATTTCGTCCTTCGTGATCAATGATTTTTTCATGCCGTGATCCGTGAAAATGCCAAATTTTCAAAGCGTGATCTGTGATTTTGAAAATTGATTCCGTGATTTGGAAATTTTATACTTTCGTGAATTGTGATTATTTTTTACTTATCATGATTTGTGATGGGAACCCCCTATCAGGGCCCTCTTATTTGACGTCCTTGTAAAAGCATCTAGAAGTGTTCTATATTGTTCAATATATTAAAACACAATATAAAGCCAAAAATAGAGCAGCAAAAATAACAAAGATATTGGCAAGTTATATTTCCTTAATAAGTACTAAATAGGTTGCTCTAAATTTCTGCAAATATGTTCTAAAGGAACAAGAAGATATAGCCGTTACAGCAGATTAAGTCATACACCTTTTAGAAAAATACATTTTCTAACAGATTCTATGACCTTGACCTTTGTATTAGGGTTATTTTAAGAAAACTTAAACTTAGGGTATTGCTGTATTTACCGATATAGTCACACTTTTAGGGATAGGTACTTCATACTTTGTACATAACTTCTTTATGATGATGCTATGACCTTGGCCTTCAACTAATTTGAGAAAAAAAACTTTATCCTGGGCTATTTAAGCCACAATTGGATTGGTACTCGATACTTGGTATCTGACTTCCTTATGATGAGAGCTATCTGCGATACAGATGATAATGATCCTATCACCTTGACCTTGGCCTTTAGGCTAATTTAAGAAAACCTTTAACCTGGGCTATTAAAGCCATAATTTTAGGGATATGCACTTGACTGGTATATGACTTCCTTATGATGAGAGTTATCTGTGGTACAGAAGATAATGATGCTATGACCTTGACCCTGGCCTTAGGCTAATTTAAGAAAAACTTTAACCTGGGCTTCTTAGGGGTAGGTATATGATACTTGGTATTTGACTCTCTCATGATGAGAGTTATCTGTGGTACAGTGGGAAAAGATGATATGACCTTGACCTTAGCCTTAGGCTGTTTTAAGAAAAAAAATTAACCTTGGCTATTTAAGCCAAAATTTTGCAATGCGTCCCAAAACGACAGCAAAATATGTTGAAGAATGGGAATGATAACCAGACTCTTTATAAACTGTGCAAAGGTAAACTCCTACATACCGGTTAAAGTTGACGATAGAATTGGTTGGGCACTCTTGTTAAGGTCTTTAGAGTGGCATTTTTTTGTTTGGGCTATTTAAAGAAATAGTTGCGCATCTGGTATCAACACTCTTTCAACTGAAACGAGAATTCGTTGGAAAAGCTGTCGTCTTAGAAAATCAAGAATTAACATGTTTAATCACTGTGTCGCAGGCAATTTTCGGAACAAAGATTTTAAACTATTGTTCTGATTGTAACATATATAAGTGGTATTAACTTAGTTAGTAACACTGAGGTTGGAAACCTACTCTAAACAGTTTTAATATATCCTTTTTTTTTAACGTCCTAGTTATAGTTCTACTGTTTGTTGGAGTGTATTCTTTACCCGTGTACCCTGGAGATGACGCATCACTTGATGACTTAGTGACATTTTATTTCAAAATGGCATACANGGCGAGCTATGTTATCTTCTGACAACTCTTGTGATATTATATATGTTACAGTGAATTAGTGAAACCAGTAATTTCATGAAATAACTAAAATTTTCAGTAAGTTCATTAAACCACAAAAAACACCAGGGAATTCATGAAATCACTCAAATTTTCAGTTGTTTCATGAAATTACTGAAAAAATACCATCAAAATTACACAGATTTACTGATCAAGTTTTGAACAACAGAATGATACTAAAATGATTAAATTTTGTATTTTAGAAGAAAAATATATGGAAGCAAATTAATTAAATTCAATATTTCGAATAAAATATGACAAAAATTAAATCATATCGAAGAAAAAGAAAAATATTAAAATTGTAAATAGTTAACGAAAAGATATAGAATAAATGCACCTGAGACTATCAGTAACTCTAGGAAGTATTCTTCATTTTTTGGCAAAGGAGAAGTTAAAATGGTAGTTTGCACCGGTTTGTCTTGCTTCTTATAACACAAACTTGTACAATTACATTGTTGTGAATGTTTGTCAGTTGGAACCTGACTAACTAGGCTAGGCACAGGGTGGCGTTACGATATTGTTGCTGTCTGTACCAAGAAGCCTTTGGGGTAATATATTAAAATGTGTTATTTTTCCATTCAGAATTCAGCTTTAACCGTGAAATATGTACCGGTCAATGACAAAGTCTCTATCAATAATAATTCTGGTATCAAGTGCTTGCCTTATTCTGTGTTTGGACATGAACATGGATACTGGAAATGTCGTTATGGAGGTGTGCTATGGGACAACTAGTTGACCATGGCAGTTGTAACATTGTCACCTCGTAACATTCTTGGTGTCATTAAAAGTATTGATAGACTTTGTCACTGATCAGTACACAATCACCGCTAAAGCTTAATTCTGAATAGAAAGTATTCAATAAACCGTTTTGATGTATGTCCCCAAAGGCTTCTTCTGTACTGATGATATCAGCACTACAGCAACAATGTCAACACTATCATTGCAATAATCTGTTGATATTCACTCGAGTTCAAACAGACAAGGATTCACGAAATGTAAATACACTGGTGTTAAAAATGCAAGACAGGGCGGTGCAAACTACCGTTTTAGCTTGACCTTTGCCAACAAATGAAGAATACTTACAACTTTAATATTTTTCTTTTACTTCGTTGTGATTTAATTTTTGTCATATTTGTGTTTGAATTGTTGAATTTAACTAGTTTGCTTCCATATCTTTTTCTTTTGAAATACAAAATTTAATCATTTTTGTATCATTGTATTGTTCAAAAAGTGATCAGTAAATCTGTGTAATCTTGAAGGCATTTTTTCAGTAATATCATGAAACAACTGAAAATTTTAGTGATTTCATGAATTCCCTGGTGCTTTTTGTGGTTTCATGAACTTACTGAAAATTTTAATATTTCATGAAATTACTGGTTTCACTAATTCACTGTAACATATATATTATATTCCACCTTACGAACCTCTCATTGGACAGTATGAAAAATTTACGAGTTTCCGGTGTGCTCGTCGTGTTATAATGGTTAATCAGAAAAGTTAACGGTAAATAGGAAGTAAATTGGTATGTTTTCCATGTTGAGATCTAACTACCCTGCATTTCTGTAGTAAATCTTAAAAACAGTTGCCAAACAAGTTCAAGGTGAGCGATACAGGTTCGGGTGAGCCTCTTGTGTTTTACTTTCTTTTCTAACAACATTGTGTTCATTTTCTTGGACTAGGTTTTTACCAGAAAAAACTATTTTAGACTTTTATGAATTTCACTGAAAATACATAACAAAGAGATTTTTTTCTAGCCTAAGTGTTTGTTGAATTATTCATGATTTTTACCAAATCTAAAACATCTCATTGCGCAATATTCACTGCAAACAATAGCCAATGAAGTATTAGACATTACCGTTTCTTATAATTATTGCAATGCACAAGATAGTCATACTGTAGATAGTCCAACGCAAAAATTCAAAGTTTGTATTTATCTTAATTTTTAGTACTTATAACAGCCATCTACTTGCAAAATTACAATTCATACAATTTTGACTCGTTAAGGATTAGTAATTTTTAAAAGTTGACAATTACAAAATCGTTGTTTAAAGGTTAATCAGCACCACTCCCGGTAATACTTTTTACTATTGAACATAGCGAAAATATTTTCAACGTAACTATGAGTTAACCCTCGTTGTCAGTAAAACAGATTTTTGAAAAATATGCAGATACAGTCACTTTTAAAACATTCGAATTAAGATAACTTTTTAAAATTTTGCAAAGCGTCCCAAAACGACAGCAAAATATGTTGAAGAATGGGAATGATAACCAGACTCTTTATAAACTGTGCAAAGGTAAACTCCTACATACCGGTTAAAGTTGACGATAAAATTGGTTGGGCACTCTTGTTAAGATTTTTTTGTTTGGGCTATTTAAAGAAATAGTTAAGCATCTGGTATCAACACTCTTTCAACTGAAACGAGAATTCGTTGGAAAAGCTGTCGTCTTAGAAAATCAAGAATTAACATGTTTAATCACTGTGTCGCAGGCAATTTTCGGAACAAAGATTTTAAACTATTGTTCTGATTGTAACATATATAAGTGGTATTAACTTAGTTAGTAACACTGAGGTTGGAAACCTACTCTAAACAGTTTTAATATATCCTTTTTTTTTAACGTCCTAGTTATAGTTCTACTGTTTGTTGGAGTGTATTCTTTACCCGTGTACCCTGGAGATGACGCATCACTTGATGACTTAGTGACATTTTATTTCAAAATGGCATACACCTATAAAGAAATATGTGGATTTCTGCTTCTTTGTCATAATATTTCATCCAGTATTACAATTTGAGACGATTAGGATTACGAAAAAACAAAGTTTGTGAAAATATACAGGCCGTGGCAAATACGGTGGTTTATTTACATCGAAATGGATACAACAATGTGGGCTATAGGATTATGTGGAAAATTCTCAATACTCATTTTGGACTACGTGTGACACAGGCTACAGTGTGAAACATACTACAAGTAACTGACCCCGAAGGGATACAGCAACGTTCACATAGATGTTTAGAGCGTCGAACCTATTTCAACAAAGGACCTAATTATTTGATACACATTGATGGTTACGACTAACTCAAACCATTCGGGATCGATATACATGGCGCAATAGATGGATTTTCTCGCAAAATTTTGTGGCTAAAAGCAGGGCGCTCCAATAAGAAGCCAGAATATATTGCAAGACTATATATCTGAATTATATAAAAGAAATTCGAGATGGATTCGTGCAGATGGAGGAACAGAAAACGTACTTGTTCGAGACCTTCAGTGTGCTTTTGCTAGATGTGATGATAGTTATCATGTCAGATGTCCGTTTTTGATTGGAAGATCAACTGCCAATCAGCGAATTGAACGTTTTTGGGGAAGTTTAAGATCAAATGTTGCAGGGTTTTGGCGTGACATGTTCATAGAGTTGCGTGATACTGGAAGATACGATGAAAACAATCCATTACATATAGAGGCATTACGATTTTCTTTTATCTCATCAGTTCAAAATCAATTAGATTTATTCGAGAGACATGGAACTTACACAGAATTAGACCACAGCATAATGCTGTAGTACCGGCGGGAACACCTAACATTCTTTTTCACCAACCCGAAATATATGATACTAGAGATTTTGCGTTTCAAATACTATGCGAGATGGATACGTTAGAAGACCTGATAAGAGAAGAGACAATGGAATATCCCAAGTTTGGATGTATGGACGAGTTTTTGCAACTATAAGAAATTCTTACGAATATTAGCAGAGACGAAATTGAAGTAACTATAATTGCAACAGAAGCAAAAGAACTTTTTTTAACTTGATTGAATTTCTGAATACAAATAATAATTAATACATGCAAAATAACTGTTATCGGTTGTTACTAGTATTTTCTCATAATGCAAATACTCAACGGAAAAGAGTTTTTGCGTTCAAATATAATATTTTTTTACTCGCTCCCTTTATCAAATTCTTTTTTGTGTGACTAAAGTGATATGGAGTAAATGTACATGAAACAATGTCCCAATTAATACATGATAAAACCAACAATTGACCGACGCTTTTATTGCCGTCCTTCATCCTGAAGTCACCATGTGGCCTATGCTCACAACTTTAAAAAGTGAATTCAACACGGAAATTAGCACCGATGTAAGCGGAAAAAGACGTTGGATGTCGATCAACGCTACATGTTTAAGCATGCGGGGTTCAACACACATAAAATAACTTTCAAAGATTTCCTACAACAACTGACTTCCGTGACAAAACCTTGACATAAAACCAGTACACTCGTCTAGATAACTGTAAGGAAAGTTGTCATATAAATTTGGGAGATGTGTGCAATAGAGTAACAGATGGACATAACCATAGTTTAGTAATAACTAAATTAAGTGGAACTCCGGGACCTATATCAGTTTTCAGGGCTCCTTCTACAGGGCATAGGGGAATACCTTTCCGTTGCAGGTTCATTCAATTTGCTAAATTAGTGCCCTCATCAACTGAATTCATATTACCAAGTTTCTTGCAATCGACTAAATGAGTGCCCTGTGGTCGTTTATTTGTTGTTTTTGTCTAGTGGTCCTTTTGTCGGGCAACGGATGATATTGCTGGTAAGATGGCTTTGTCCGTTTTGATGTTTGCTAACAACCCCACAGCCATGAGACAATAGGCATGGTTGTGGCATTGATCGGCATCTAACAATGTATACCGCTCAAGTCGACACTAGGGGTCGTATTGAACTTACTGTGGGGCATGGGTGTTTGTTCATTGTTGAAGGCGTCATCTTGGTGACTTAAATGACGAAGCGAAGAACAATCAAAGCGTTGTTCTGTGGTTAAATTGGGTTTCCTCGTGTTAATTTCAACCCTGTCTCATGTACATTTACTCCATATTTTTCCTATTCAGGTCGTAAATACGGAAAGTATTGTCGCGGACCATTGTAGACAAACTGTTTGGGGACAAGTTACATTCCATGCAGTATTAAGATCCCTGTATATCTTTCGATAAGAGCACGTCTCTTGGGGCAGTATAGAAAATAAAATCATCCTTCCCTACCCACCCATTCCTGTTTCCAGTTTTAGTCAAAACTCGTTTGTAAGGTCCATTACTATAAGATTGCTCTTTTTTCGATCTGCCAAATAAAAAACATGGCCGCAAACAGGGAACATCGTTTAACATTGGATAGTAGTAGAACACGGCACTTCAGATCCATAGGCCCTATGTTAAAGTCCTTCGATTTTCCCTCCGATTGGGAGGGACTTTCTGACCAAGTGACAAGCTACTGTGGACGGCTTTTTGACGAGGTGCTAATGTACTTTAGTGTGTCATTGACCTTCTGAACTCGTCCTGTATGTCTCGCCTTTGGCTCCACCCTTCTTCTGTTTAAGATGCCTTCATTTGTGAAGCTATTACCTTGCCCTGTCTAAGATGCTTCCACAGGTATCCCCTTTAACTTAGGTCTTCTGCTAACCCTAACCCTAACCTTTCACTTATCTTTGCACCAACCCTATCTTTTTTTGGTTATGTAATGTTGTATATGTTCATGGCTTA
>MJUU01028349.1:0-29840 GCA_002080025.1 Modiolus philippinarum
TAATGTCAATGCAACTTTACCATTAGTATTTATATATTATAGAATAAAAAATATTATTATATAAATCATCTTTTTGTAATTTCTGTAAAATAAAAGTAAGTTTAATGTATTGTAAAGCCGTTTGAAATTGATAAATGCGAAAATAATTTGTTGGAGAATCTATTATTTTATGTCCGGAAAAATAGACATTTTTCTATATACTATTTTTTTTATATATATACTATTTCTATATATTAATTTTCAGAGCTGTCCGGAAAATAGACAAAATTGACTGTCTATTTTTCCGGCCATTCAAATTAAGATAAAAATTAATAGTTTTAATATCGCAAAAATGCATGATCATAGTAAAATAGAAAACAATGTAAAGGTAAATTAATACTAAGATTGATGGTTCTTGAAAAGGAAAAATGCATTTGTTTTTGTTTAAATCGAATGATTTGTACATTTTATTTTTTGCCGGAAGAATAGACCTTTTTGCCTATTTTTCATGCTAGCCGGAACACTTAAATAGTACGCACTGACAATGCACTGACTTGAATGTTAGCGAACACAGTGCAGAAAAAACCTCTATTGCTGAATTGTTTATTCCATTTTCTTCAAAACATTACATCTGAAACTTTATATATTTAAGAAACGATGCACATCTTGCCATGGGTAATTCGTTTTGCCTTATATACATGTGAGTTTTACTCTATGACTCTTTGGCGTGTTTCTCTTTTAATTATGGGTGTGTCTTTTTACTGCCGAACACCGCCAAACACCACCGAACACCGCCGAACACCCCAAAAACATTAAAAAACGATTTCTTAAATAACTAAACACTAAATGTTGGAGAAATAATAATAATAATAAAAAAATAACACAATATCAAAGAATTTAAAAGACAGTGCAACAAAACACTCTGCAAAATGACGACTGTTGCCATCTGTCCTGAACATTCAAAAGACACAGACATGACTAAACACCATAAAGCAAGCAGAACATATCTATACGTTACACCGAACAATAAATTTGAAAAAAATATGAAATATTTCTGTCAATAATTATGTAGAAATTTTAACGTAAGAGGCCATCAAGCAACTACGGTGTGAATTGCTCCTGTGCGAATTTTCGAAATATTTAATTTGCTCTTGGAGTAGTGTTGAAACTTTTTTGAACAGTAAACCCTTCTTTAAGGTAGATATCTGATGTGAGCGTTTTCGTTCAAATCTTGGAGAAAATAAGCTTGACAATCCAATTTGAAAACTCTAAACAATAACAATAACAATATGGCGACCTCCTATGCCGAAGCACTTGGGTCAACAAATTCAAACAGTGATCCAGATGGTGACCCAGAAGGTGAGCTTTCAACTGTCAAGCCGGTGTTCATACTGGAATCTGATATTTTTGGGCAAGTAAAACCACAGACCAAGGATTATTTGTCTCACGAGGAACTGTACAAGGCAGTTGACAAAACCATATCCGCTAGTCACCTAAAGGGGCTACAGCGCTTCAACGGTCATTGGCGTATATACCCTGACGATGAGGGCGAAAGAGACACGCTCTTAACAAATGGCATTACCATACGTAATAAACTGGTTAATCTGTACCCTAGAAATCCAAAGGTGGTAGCTAGGGAAAACCCACATCATGTCAAAGTAAGGATAAAAAATGTACCCCTTTCGGCCGATGACGGCCAAATCTTCAGATTCTTGGAAATGGTAAAGCTCAATGTGAATAATTTCTATAGAAATTTTATTTTTTATAGCACTGAGTCTGCTTTTCATATATTATCTATCAACTAGACAGTATCAAGATATCCGACCGTCTCATTTTGAGGTCATTTCAGAACTGTCAATTTAAGATTTGAAAAGTTGTGTATTTTTATTGTTAATTTGAGTATTGTATTCATTATATTTTATTTATTGTATTGCTTGAACGGTCGTAAAAACACAATTTCATTCGCGTATTTGTTGTTATTTATTCACAATGTTTTGAATTTCAAGTAAATATATGAGATATTTTTCTATAAATGGTGTTCGGTTGTTGAAAATAAAGTGTTTTGTGGTGCTTTTGAGGTGTTCGGCGGTGTTTGGTGGTGTTCGCCGGTAAAAAGACGCACTGGTAAAATATAGGCATAAAGGAAAAACACGTAGTAAATCAGCATATATTCACGCTCCCGTGAATTATTTCGATTCTAATATGACACTTACAGGGCGGTGCATTGCATTTGCTCCAATTAATATTTCATTTGCGCCAAAAAAATATTTCATTTGCGCCACAAACTGCATTTCAATTGCGCCAAAATAAAAACTTTGCATTTGCGCCAAAATACAGTTGAATAGTATAGATAAAAGTAAAATACTTTTAACTTTTATACTTTTTACTTGTATTTCCCTCTTCTATTTGTCAGCATTACCTGTTTTACTTGCTCACCACGGGGAGGTTGAAGTACAATTTGGAGCAAGATATTTTACTAAATTGCTAAAACTGATGTAGCTATTTATGCAAACAGTCGTGTTTAAAGGTTAAGAAATACCAAAAACATGGTGTAACTATAAAAAAACAACCAAGAAAATGTCACTTCGGATTAAATTAGTCGAATTTAATATAAACACCTCCACTACTTAACCTGTTTCATGTTGATACAACAAATATGATCCAAACCAATGCATAAAGTGAAAATTTTGCATATCTTAGATATAGTAAATATTTGATATGAAATAATATATTAAATAGTTTCCAAATGATATATTAAATACAAAATATTAAATAGTATATTTATCATTGTTTCCCCTTCCTATATATTACCTAAAACTTTACCTGTAAAATTTTACCTGAGAATTGGCGCAAATGAAATGCAAGCTTGTGGCGCAAATGAAATACCCAACTTTTGAAAAATTGGCGCAAATGCAATGCGCCCATTTCAGGGTACAGAAAAGATGAATTTGTCTTTGTATTCATACATGTAGGTGAAACAGCCATCTTATCCCGTAAAGTATGACTTTTTGTTCAATGACGCTGCAAAAACTGTCGTTTAACTGTCTATGACATTATCAAGAGTACCGTCGATTTTCATGACAATACCCACGAGTATATGATTATTTTTCCACGGTTATGGACACAAGGCGATTAAAGGACATCATATTAGAATGTTTTATAATATACGCCGATATTGATATATGATGGTACATATTCAGTGTTTCGTCCGTTATCAAAAACTAGATAAAGGCCATAATGCTCTACACGGCTTTCAATCAAAGCTAAAGAGGTATTCCGCTGTAGATGATTTAGAGTTGCCGGAATATCTATGATACTTGTATTGTATTGCAAATTTTACAGTGCCCAAATAGGTAGGAAAAAATGGTAGGAAAATCTCCTTCTATTTTCAGAATATTGAACACATTTGTTCCTTCGAAGAGATGTGTCGTTGTTTGATGAACATCAACCAAAACCAAACCAAGCCCTTAAAATGGAAACACAGCTGTTTGACCGTTCATTTGTCCGTTTTTCCCAATGTCGGTTATTATCAAGATTTTAATTTTTTATTTGTGCTATTGTAGAAATTGCTATTCTTATTATGTCTTCAACAGTTAAAGGCGCCTCTTCAATGACATTGTTTAGAAGCACTACGATTTTCTGTTACAACCGAACCTTTTTTTTTAGAAATTTAATGTTATGTATGTTACGGGTTCAAAGAGACAATGTTTTAGTTTTAAATGTATTGATCATTGATGTTACTATAGGTTATGGATAGTGGTCAAAAAGCAACGAATTGCTTTCGTGGGACCAACGAAGTGTTATATTATTGTTGTCACTATATACTTTTCTATGGCAAGTTAATACTAGAAGTTAAATGATTAGTTTGGTTATGAATATCTAAGGATCTGGTCACTTAAATATTAAAATAATAGTTAATTTGGGTTCTTCACTAGAACTTATGTATCTCAACTCCAGATTCCAGCTAAGTAGGTATAAAGAGGTGATAAAAAATGTATAAGTCTAGGCAGAGACATATATATATGTCTCTGGTCTAGGTTAAAATTATGTTAACAACCAGAAACTTGTCATGATTAAAACTTGTGTATCTTTCCTAGTAAAGATCGAGGACTTCCGAATATTGCAAATTTGACGTTTTGCGCCTGCCTTTTATCACCCATAGACATTAAATTAAAATTTCAATACCTAGTCTTTATTGTCTCTTCTTTAATTTACATCCACAAAGAACAAGGAAGAGTAGAATACCGACGTTCGAGTCTCACGATTGATTCAACAGAAGGCTTAATTTCCTGCCCCTACCCATTTCTCCCCCTTTTCTTGTAGCAATCAAAACTCGTTGCTCCGGTTGTTTCTTCCACCTTTGCTTCTTTCTTTTTTATTTAATAAACTATTCTCGTCCCGATATAGCTGAAATATTGTTCACTGGACGTAAAACTAATCAATCAATTTATTGTTCATTAGATCAAATAATGAGAAATAGAAGGACATAACAAATACTAAATGCATAGAACAAATATTAAGCAGAAATACACAAATTTTATGAACAACGAGCAAGTATAATCGAAGGGATGAAGATTACCCGAATGCATCGAACAGATGCAGGCTCTCTGCTTCGTACCGTATATAGTGCAACTGCATAGACATAGACGTTGGTTTAAAATATGTTGAAAGAGAGAACTGATGACAAAATACAAATATACATTTTAAAAACTTTTGATCCCAAACGTATATGGAATTAAATTGTGTGTTGGATGCAGGAAGCTATCTTACTAACATTATGTGTATTAAGTGTTATAACGCAAAATTGCTACCTTCGGTGGCAAGCAAAAGCAATACAAAATACACAATTATAAATAATCGTATAAAAAGTAAAAGACTGACTCTTTGACCTTCGTGGACCATATTAGTTAAAAAATATACAACCTGTCGGTATTTTTTATTGAATTCTATATGTGAGGATATGGAGTTAATGCAAATAAGATTGCAAATTACATATAAACGCATGCTGAAGATAATTTGAATGGGCTGGAGAACAATTTCGGCAACTTTAATATGCTTCATCAGCAGCACTACGACCATAATAGAGGGAAATCTGACAAAAAAATCGTTGAACCTAAATGATCTTACGAATCAATGAAAATCAAAGAACCATATAAAGTTAAACACGAGGCTATGATGTATAGGGAGAGTATTCTCATTCTTCCTACAAATACCTTTTTTAAATAGTAAATTTCACATAAATAAGATATACATACATGTATGAAGTTAATTGAGGAGAAAATCTTTTTTCAATAAAGAAAGGTTTTTCGAAAGTTTAATTTAAAGGTTTCTAATCAATGTATTCGTTCCTTTTTAAGTCTAGTTTACAACTGAATAGAAAATGAGAGTCCTCTCCGACTATAATTATGTCATTTACTGTATGATTCGCTAGAAAGCTTTCATCGGATTTTGTAACTATATCTTTTTTTCCCTTTTTTGCTAGTAAATATTGTTATGGTCTATGTCTTATTTTAAAGCTATATAACACATGCACATGAAGCAACATGTTTGCCCAGCATGGTCTTACTAAATAACCGAAAATGGATGTCGTAACATCTTACTGAGAATAATTAACATATATACTATAAACAGTCTAGTTTTACATATATGGAAAGTATTACGTAATTTCATAAGATGTACAAGATCATGATTCACGACTATAACCAGTACAAATGCAAGTTGCAAACATTGTTAATTTTAAATACTAGTATAGTTAAATAAAAAAAAAATCACCAATGCCAGTCACAGTGCACATTTAATTAATCCTACAATATAGAACCTCGCGCTGTTTCTTTTTCTTATATACTGCATGTATCTTAACGTGTCGCACTTTAAAAGAAAATAAAGAATGGAAAAAAAACTATATAAACGTTACATATGGAACGAAAGTTATAGGACCAATTGCACATTATTAACATCATTATCCTATCAGCCCATTTAAAAGGCGTTAATTTATATGAATGGTATTACTATAGATAATAGAAAAGTTGGGGAAAACCAAATACATTTTTTTGTAGTTTTTTACGTGCTAACTCTGCATCAGCGTGTTTTATATTTTGAATCATAAACCGCTTGCTTATTTTTGTGGATTTGTAATGATGAGCGAAAAGGTGTATCGGTGCTGTTGTGTGAAAGTGTAGAATTATTAAAATTTGTAGTGAACCCCTTTCCTTACAACAAATACAAGTATGCAACGATTAGCAATTGCTGTCAACAGTATGAGAAAGATAGAAAAAATAATAATATTTTGATAAGTTTGTAAATTTATTAGAAATGTTGGTCTTCAAATCCTATCCATGCTGTAGCAAAGACGAATTTCATTTTTAGACAATTTTTTTATGATATAAAAATAATCCTTATCACAATAAATATTTGTTAATTAATCTGGTATTTTTTCATTCTTCAATAAGGTGTAGAAAGGATTGTAAATAAAACAGTCATATTTGGTTGTATTTGGCAAGCTGTGTAAATAAATCGTAAAATGTGGTCTCTAAAATCTGCCCCAACCATAGTAAATATATCGGGCAAATATTACTTTTTAAAAACAAATTCACATATATGCAATCATTTATAAATAGATGAAAAACATTTGCATTTATACGAATAAGATGCAAATGATTGTAAATAAAACTGTAATCTTTAATAATATTTGATTAGGATTGTGCAGCAATTGTAAAAGGAGGTCTCTAAATACTGCCCGAACCATAGTAAATATATCGGGCAAATTTTACTTTTTAGAAACAAATCAACATATATTTAATCATTTGCAAATACACGAAAAACATTTGCATATATAAGAATAAGGTGCAAATGATTGTAAATAAAACTGTAATCTTTAATAATATTTGATTAGGATTGTGGAGCAATCATAAAAGGAGGTCTCATGTCCTTGTAAATTGAATAAGTAAATGTTAAGATTTCATTAAGAAATCCGAAGGATTGGAAATTGTTGTAAATTATTGGCATATATTTGAGCACCTTTATTTTGCTGACAAATTAATGTAAATATTTCTGATTAATTTGTCAAATATTTGCCAGATTTGTATTTTATTGCAAATTAAAGGTTTATTTAAATACTAGCACACACGTTTGCAAATATTTCGGGCAGATAAGTTCAACCCTTTGTAATCTCTTTGCCCACATGGTCAAATATATGCAAATCAGCGTTTTCGTGTAGTGTACTTCCCCATACGAGGCGACAACATACCATCTCCAGGTTAAAACGACCAAAAACAAAACATCTACGGGTCACCGTAAAGTCTTCAACACAGTGAGGAATTTCACACTATATCGCAAGCCCTAAATGGATCCAATGAATAAATCAATGAAAATAAACCACATCTATTAACCTGAATATCAAGAAATTTAAATTGTATAAGAGGACAAGGACAAGCCAATGACCAACATATTCCTGACTTGTGACAGCCGCAAAAATTGCAGTGGGGTTAAACTCGTTTTCTTGGATCCAATCCCCCTATGTGTGGTGAATGGCTAAAAATAAATACACAAAAAGACTCACAGAAAAAATCAAATTAGAAAAAAGTCCAACTTATCAAAACGAGTGCCTTTACAAAGAAGTACATAAAGCAGGAAGACGATACACACTGGTACTGTCCTTCCAATGCTCGCAGTTACTGACAGCTAGCTAAGAACATAATTTCCGTTGATTATTATTTCAAGCCTTCTAACATATAAAACTTCAACTGAGATACTTCTAAATAGATTTCGTATAACAATATGATCAATTATGCCTCTGCTGGTGGACTGTAAGTTCCCGAGGGTATTCACCAACCCTTTAGTCAGTACTTCGGTGCTCACGCGAAAACCGATTTCATTGAAACTTGTAATATCTAAATTTTCCTAAATGTTGTTAAAAACTAAGGAGTATCTCCCTCATGCATAGCTCTGTCCTTAGCTGAATGTTGGCTTTTCCATTTAGGTCATTTTGGTTATTTGTTCTCTATCAGCTTCTACACTTTTCGGACTTCTAAAAGTTTTGGTTTTATCTAGCTTGGTTCTACCAGCAGGCTAGGCTCCCTGAGCTAGCCGGCAGTTTAGCGGCGAGCACCCCTTGACTCATCTTTCAAAATTACGTATTGTCTTTTTTTCTCTCCTTTTAAGATTGTGGTCATGGAGTTAGTAGTCTACCTGTATTTGGTTTTATTCGTATGTTTTTATACTATAGGGAAATGGGACAGATAAAGGGGAGGTTTGGGTACCCATAAACCGATTTAAACCCTACCACTGGCTTTTACTAGTGCCGGTACCAAGTCCGGCTGTCCCTAGTTCCTATCGTTGTCTACGTTTGTCTTTTGTCTTATACGTGTTTTTCTTGTGTAGTTCCCTTGCAAATTGCTGCATGTAATTATAATTTTCAGCCATTGTAGGTTTTTCCTGTTATCAATTTTTTAACATTTCTTATCGATTATTGTCTAATTTCCTCGGCTTTTCCAAGTTCATATCGTTGTTTACCTTTGTGTTTTGTGTTTTGTTTGTGTTTTTCTTATGCGGTTCCCTTGTGGGTTGTGCATATAACTGTAATATTCTGTCATTATAGGTGTTTCCTATTATCTTTGCTTTTTTAGTGATATTTTGTTCCTGACATTTTTTGCTTTAAATTTAATATTGGAAAGGGATAACGAGTGATAGAGTGATCATTTATACTTTCAAAGAATGTGTCTAAATTTCATCATTTCATTATCTTAAAATCTAAATGGCACCAGGGTGCACAACCCGAGTTGCAACTTCAAATATCATGTGACAAAGTTAATGTGAAGACCCAAATATTTCTAAATTGTTTTTCCTACCTAATTTCCAAATTCTAAGAATTCAAGAAGGTCTATTTTCTAGTTTCATGTCTTGACATTTCAATATCTAAATCTGTTTTCAGTCACTGTGACCTTCACTGACCTTGACCTTTAACCTACTTCTTCCAAAATAAATAAGGTTCCTTCCCTCCTGGTATCCAACAACATATCCAAGTTTCATTTCAATTGGATGTAGACTTTTTGAGTTATCATCCAGAAACCAATTTTTTCTGAAATTTTCAGTCTATTTTTGGTAACTGTGACCTTGACCTTTGACCTACTTTCTCCAAAATCAATAGGGTTTCTCCCTTCCTGGTATTCAACAACATATCCAAGTTTCATTACAAATAGATGTAAACATCCTTAAACCAAATTTTCCTGAAATTTTTAGTCTATTTTCGGTCAACGTGACCTTGACCTTTGACCTACTTTCTCAAAAATTTGTAGGATTCCACCCTTCTTAGTACCCAACAATATATCCAAGTTTTATTTCAATTGGATGTAAACTTTTTGAGTTATCATCCAGAAACCAATTTTTTCTCAATTTTTCATTCTAATTTCGGTAACCGTGACTTTGACCTTTGACAAACTTTCTCCAAAATCAATAGGGTTCCTCCCCCACTAGTACCCAACAATATATGAAAGTTTCATTTCAATTGGATGTAAACTTCTTGAGTTATCATCCAGAAACAAATGTTTGACGCCAGACCGCCCGCCCGCCCGCCCGCCCGNAAACCAATAGCCGAGTTCAACTTCGTTGCAACTCGGCTAAAAATACCATCCATACAATAACTTCATTTGGCCATATTTATTTTAGTTGTTTCTTTTGGTTTATAGGTTTTCAGAAGAATATACATTTGGTATGTCCTTTAGCATCTACTTTTTCCAATCTCTCCACTGTTACGAAGACCGCAGCAACTTTATGAAACTATTTACAGCAGGTTTTATCAACTATGTTTCCACAATCTTTGCGAAGTTAATAGCTTCTTTGAATTATCTTCAGGGGTTCAAATCCAATTAGTGATCACACCAAATATATAACAGTCTATTTCGAAGTGATATTTATTTAGGTAGATGGTACTTGAAATATACTACTCAACAAAAGAAACGATACACAGATTTTATTAATATTAAATTTAAATTCATCGTATCCGTTTCGGAATTGATCTAAAAATGGAATAAACAAATGCGCTTTGGCGTTGAATACATAAATAAACCAAAATAAAAACTTTAAATTGCGAAATACAAAAATATTTACAAAATTAACTGTGTATCGTTTCTTTTGTTGAGTAGTATAGATGGCTTTTAAGCTTCAGATTGCTAAAAGTGAAGTGTTAATAGCAATTATCTGTTTTTGTTAAAAATTTCAACATTGTTAATAGTTAATAACTTGCAGTGAGGTCCAGAATTCTAAAACAATCAATTAGCCACGAGGGTCAATGCGAGCTAAAACATTATATGTTCCTATTTACTTGCCCTCCATGCACATCAAATGTATTATCGTTCCTAAAGTAAGAGAGAACAAAACCGTCAGTCTAAAACGAACAATCCAAAGACAATGGCAAGTTCGGATAAACAAAAGAACAAAGACATAACATGAATACAGCACAGAAAAGAAAATGAAGACAAATACAAAAATGAACAACACGGACCCAATAAAAAAACCATGGGTGATATCAGGTCCACCGATAGAGTAAACATCTCCTGCTTCATATAAGACAAAAATCATTACATTAATTGTTTAAAGAAAGAACTGGACATTGACAATTCTAATGTCATTCCAACCTATACAGTCACTACTCTAACAAAGGAGGAGATATTACACAACCATAAATCCGTTTCCTCTCCTTTGGGATCTGACCGAGGATGAAGACACGGATCACCCCCTTTGTATACCAAAATTACATAACTGCCTATACAAACACCAGTACATCGCTGGATCTGCCAAATGTTTTATAAAACATATTTTTAAGCTGTAAACATCACCTTCAACAGCTGTATGCAGAAATTGAATTCACAGTAACTTCAGTATTTAGTTATCTGTAAAAGAGGACATTCCAAAATATAGGAATCTTGTCTTTTAAGAACCAGTGTTAATAAAATATTGAAAATTCTAGAATACTATAACATCATTTAAACTTTTGTTTTCTCCACATTTCACTTTACCATTCCCCAACAACTGAAATCTCGACTGAAAGATTTAATTACTTGATGTTTATCCAATAAGAACGGTAAATGAGATAGAGGTACGTATTCATTGTTATAGGTACAGAACGACCTCAATTTCGGAAATATGACTTCAAATCGGAGTAAAAATATACAAAAGAAAAAGAAGTGATCAAAATATTAGAGTTTCTGATCGACAATATATTTGCACAGTTTGCCCTTATGTTAGCTTATCTGTTTCAATATCTTATGATGCTGAATTTTGAGATTGGCTTTAAAAAAAAAAAAAAAAAAAACTGGCAAAATCGTTTTAATTTTGTCTTCGTTATAGAGGTGATATTTTGTCACTAGATACCCCTGCTATGTTGATTTTCGTTATCTGATTTATCCAAAAGAGGTCGCAAGGAAGTGTACTACAAGCCCTTCCACATTCAGGAAGTGCCGACATATAAACTTTACACCTTTCTGCTCATTCGCTACTTAAGAGCCTGTGTTCGATATAGTAACGTCCGGTTACTCACAAATATACTATTATAACATAACTTGAAGTCATTACTGCAGACGATTTACGGTTGACATCACGATTTTGTGGACCACTATGGGAGTGTGTATGCGTACTTTCTTTCTGGGCATATAAACAAACTATGCTTAATCTACGAACGCACCTTATCTGAACTTTTATTTTATTTTGGGCCCTGTTGTTTATCTGTATGTGTGATCCCCATTTGATGCCTTTGTATATTTATGTTTCAGATGTTGTTATTGTCTTCGGATTATCCTGTTCGGTTCTCGCTTACTTTTCTAATTGATTTGACTTTGGTCGCAGTAGGTGCTTGAATTCTTGAATTGAATTGATTTTAATTCCAAATTATTCAGCCAAAACTGTTCATCATTTTTTGCTACAAAAATTGCAAAGATACAGTCATGCTTGACTAAATCTGCTGTAAATAATGTGATATTGTCAATGACCAATAAATAAGGCTTTCTTTCATGTTTTTCGTGTTTTAATACCTCTGCTACCTTGGAAATAAACATGTTACAGCAAATATTTACAATTTGTTTTCTCGCTGTAAAATAACCATTCCAGCTATAATTAATTCAATCATTTGCTTTATCAATTCAACGCAAAAATAAATACAAATTGCTTAGCGTTTGATTGACACTGGTAAGCTTACCAAAGCAATTCATATTTGATAAACACATAATTTTTGACAACTACAAATTCATTTTTTAGTAAATAAATCTAGTTATTTGCATCCACAATAGAACTTGCTAGCTATATGAGATGATTAAAGAGTTCAGTTATAATGATATTTGAAAAATTAAAAGAAAATCAAAAAAGGAAAAAAAAAAGGAAAAATAACAAAAGCATATCTTAACAGACTATACGCAACGAATTTTTTTTGTAAAATCGTTGCATATACTTAATATGCTTTTGTTATCCAAAGTCTAAGTCCAAGTCTTTTAATATTGAATATTGTTGTAAGGGTTCAATGTCTGATACAGGCAAATCCCTCGGTGGAAAGGCAATCTCGATATTCATTTCTCTAATTCTAATTCCGTTGGGTTCCTACGATAGACCGTTATATTTTCGTTTTTAGGCCCCTGAATATAACGTCTGAGAGTTGATTTTTATTACTTAAAGCTCATGTCATTTTTTTCAATCTGCCTTACCTGTGTTGTACAAGGTGCGACAAACTGAGTTTACCTGGATTGATTGTATAGGTGAACGATTATAATTTCCGCCTGATCACTTTATGTGCTCAGACGATGAATTTCTGTCATTATTTTCCAAAGGTTTGATATGAACTGCACTAATGAGACATAAGTTGTTGAAATAGCTATATGCAGTATCCAAGTTCAAATGACTGTTTATTTAAATCAAGGAAGTGTGCGATGTTTTAACTTTGATTGTCAATTTTACATTAGCATACAAGTTCCGCAGAAGAATGGTATATCCGTTAATCATGTCTTACCTCTGGCGCCCTGTCTGCCCCTTACCTTAGACGAATATATAATAAAGACGATATCCTTACTATTGACAATTCCTAGTTTTTAGATCACAGTCGGGGTGCAGACACAACCTCTCGTCCAAGTTAACTTGGAGAGCAGCCACAAGAACAGCTCAAAGTTAACTTGAAGTGAACTTAGAGCAGACTTAGAGCAGTCCTAGAATCTTGACTGCTCAGGTCCTAGAATCATGTCTGTTCTAGCCATGTCCGTCCTACTTAAGACTGCTCTAGCCATGACCGTTCTACCAAAGTCTGTTCTAGCCATGACTGTTCTATCGAAGTCTGTTCTAGCCATGACCGTTCTATCTAAGTCCGCTCTGACCATGACTGTTTTCCCAAGTCTGCTCTGGGCACAGCTGTTTTTGTCCTAGAATTTTTACTGGATATGAATTTGGATTAGGTCAGTTTTTCTTTTTTCTCGGGCCCGAAACGTTTTAATAAAATAAAACATATATAACCCCATTATTTTACGATGTTTTAAATAATCATTTCTTTCGGTAAAAGTTATGATAATGATTGACATTTCCTATGATTAAATTAACGAATTTTTTATTTATAATAATAAATTTACGGAAAACTTTTTGCAGTTTTTGGGTTAATAACAAAAAGGGAAATAACTCTTACATTTTTAATTTACCTGGAATAATAATCCGCGAATAACAGCACTTACCGGCAAAAAGCAATTTTATATCCGAATAATTCATTTCATAATTCTAATTTTTATTTCATTTTGTTTTTTATAATAAAACGTAATTTGATATATATGAAATACGTGTATATGGGACACGTTATGAATATTTACTAGGGCTGTGACAACAGCTGGTATGAGAGCGGTCATAGCTAGAACAGGTTAAATGGGAGCAGTCATGACCAGAACAGACTTATGTAGAACGGTCATGGCCAGAACAGACTTAGGTAGAGCGGTCATGGGTAGAACAGGTCAGAGCAGTCATAGCTCTGACCAGAACGGTCAGGATTCTAGCGGTGACCATGACTGGTCAGAGCGGTCAGGATTCTAGAGCAGACTTAGAGCTGATCTAGAGCAGACTTGATACCTGTTCTAAGTTAACTTAGAGCAGCTTTTACGACTGCTTCAAGTTAACTTTATGAGAGGTTATGTCTGCACCCCACTGTATGTCGACATCATTTATCCACAACAACTGAAACTTAATAAAGCTAATAATGATTCTAAGAATTGCCCTTTTCTGGATCTAACTATCATCGTTGACTCTGGTAAAATAAAAACTAAAATTTACGATAAAAGGGATGATTTTGATTTCAGTATTACTAATTTCCCTTTTCTTGACGGCGACGTTCCTCTAGCCCCATCCTACGGAGTTTATTTTTCTCAACTGGTACGATTCGCACGCGTTTGTTCTACTCTTGACGACTTCAATGAACGTAACCTTACTATCACTTCAAAACTCTTGCAGCAAGGTTACACATTTCATAAATTGTTAAATACATTTAAAACGTTTTATCGAAGATATGAACATTTGATATCTTAATATAATGTCACTCGCAAACAGCTTATTTCTAATAACGGCATTTCCCATCCTCGATTTTACGGAAATGTTAAAAAATGCCAGAAACTGATTAAAAATCAAGAAAAACTGGGACGTAACTTACATTCTTTACGCAATAGGGGATATCGACAGGATATTCATGCACGTGTCCGTTAAATTAGCTTTGGGATCCAGTGACCTGAGGATTTTACACACATACTGGCCTCTCACTGATACTGCCGATGTCTACTGAAATACATGATGTTTCTTTACCAAACCCATTGGGAGTTTTGAATTTGGTTTTCCTTCCGTAATGCGACAGTGTTTTACCAGCAGACTAGGCTCCTTGAGCTAGCCGGCAGTTTAGCGGCGAGCACTCTTTGACCCATCTTTCAAAATTACGTTTTGTTCCCCCATTTTTCTTTTCTAGATTGTGGTCATGGGGTTAGTAGTCTACCTGTATGGGTTTTATTCGTATGTTTATTATACTTTATGGAAACGGGACAGAGAAAGGGGAGATTTGGGTACCCATAAACCGGTTTAACCCTACCGCTGGATTTTGCTAGTGCTGGTACCAAGTCCGGCTGTCCCGAGTTCCTATCGTTGTTTATGTTTGTCTTTTGTATTTTTATTGCGTTTTTTTTTCTTGTGCAGTTACTATTTACTTTCTGGTATGTGGCTATGTTTTTCGGCCATTGTAGGTGTTTCCTGTTATCTTTTTTATTACATCTTTTATATTCCTTCAACACAACTGGAATTTCATCATCTTACTAGATCTTTCATGTTTAACAACAATCTTCAGGTGAATGTCATCGTTAAGGGGCGACGGTATCTAAGCGACGTTATTATAACCTCACAATATTGTTAAAAGGGAGAAAAAATAAATATTTAAGAATATAAAAAATAGATATAAAAATAGGCAATGTTTGTTAATAAAAACTACACTTATTGTCTATTTGATATAGGATAAAAAAAAAGAAAAAAAAAGCCGCCACCGCCGCATATCTCTAAATGTTCACTTAAAGGTATCTGTCGTACATTTGGATATCAGATTTGCTGGCGGCGAACTCTCATGCGTTCACATAAAGAATTTCTTGTTTGCCCTATGTATATCTCTTCACAACCCGGACATTTGATGCAATATATCAAGTTAGTACTTTTTCAATTCATATCTGCATTTGTATATGTATATGTTATCTGGATAGTGACATCTGTACATCGTAAAATACCAACCCGTGAGCCAGAATATGAAGCACAGGGGCGAGTGAGCGCAGCGAACGAGTCCCAAACTTCATATTCTGGCGAGCGGGATGATATTTTACAATATTCCAGCTTTCAAAATTCAGATAACTTGTTTATCGTCTATTATTTCTTATTTCTATACTGTTATAGGTAATTAAATATTGTAAATATTCTATAATGCATTTTATTCACTGTTTTTATTTTGTACGGCCTTAATATTATGTAATTTGTTTGGCCTAGTTATGTAACTTGTTTACAATAAACAATGGCCAAGGTTATAACACCTTAGAATATATGGAAATTTCTGGAATTTAAATTTAGTTTTTAACACATAGAATTTTCTAGAGGTTTTCCTTACATAACCATTTTAGTCATGTGGTTATTATTTGATTAGAATGTTCTAGTTATGAATTTTCTGGAAATAAAACATGTATTTATATGAGGTAGCTGAAAAGGGTTAAGTCAATCAGTTTAATAAGTTTATACAGGATTAATTAGTTTATATAGGATTATCACGCACATCTTTCGTATTGGAAATCGACATCAATTATTGTGAATCTATTATCAACTATTTAGTGAGGATTATAAGGATTATTCTGTTGGACATTTATTGGTGGAATTAAGTGAACTATTCATTTTGGACTATTACTTGGACTTCATTATTGTCAGATAAGTCATATGTTGTATTTAATTTGTAAAATTATTATTTGTTGTCTGATTAAAAAGTTAATTTGAGCCAATTTTGTTTTATCTTTGCTGACTTTCAATTTACAATAATTTATTGTCGTTTCTGCCATATAACAGAAATTGGGGCTATCGTCCGGGATCTTCGAAATTGTTTAAAAAAGAAATTATTATATTTTTGTTAAATAGAAAATTTTTTAAAAGTCAGCAAAATCTTTTTTCAAGATGTCATTTGATCCAGAACAATTCATGTCTACGTGTCAGGTGGAGAATTTTGATTATTTTAGGAAAACATTTAAAATTAAACGTTAAATCTGGAATGAGGAAATTGGAAATTCAAAATGCGATTGCAAATTATTTAGTTAAAGAAGACATTTTTGATGTATCTGTTTTAGAAACTTGTGACGTTCAAACACCTGAATTAGAAATTAGAAAATTGAAAATTCAAAAAGAATTGGAAATCAGAAAATTAGAATTAGAAGAAAGAAAAGTAGAAATAGAGAGACAGGAAAAAAAAGAAAGAGTGTTTCAATTAGAAATGAAAAAAATTGGAATTAGCTGAAAAGAATCAACACCTTTCTCAGAATTCTAAGACATTTGATGTTGCTAAAAACATCAGGTTGGTCCCTCCTTTTCAAGAAAAGGATGTAGACAAATATTTTCTGCATTTTGAGAAAATAGCTCAGAACTTAAAGTGGCCAAAACATAATTGGTCAATGTTATTACAGAGTGTATTAATTGGTAAAGCCAGGGAAATTTACACTCAGTTGTCTGTAGAACAGGCTTCAGATTATGACACTGTAAAAGAGTTAATTCTTTAAGCCTATGAACTGTTCCCTGAAGCTTACCGCCGAAAATTTAGGAATGCAGAAAAACAGAGTGACCAAACCTATGTAGAGTTTGCTAGAACAAAAGAGCTACTATTTGATCGTTGGTGTTCATCATAGAAAATAAATTTCAATCATGAGAAATTACGTCAGCTAGTTTTAATTGAAGAATTTAAAAGGTGTATAAGAACTGACATTAAAACTTTTATTGATGAACAAAAAGCTGAAACTTTGGAAATTGCTGCACGTTTAGCTGATGATTTTTCACTTACACATAAAACACAATTTTTTAATAAACCACAGAAATTTTTCAGAAATCAAAATCATTCCACAAATTTTTCACCCAAACCTTCAAATGATGTAAACAGTAGGCAACGTACAGTAAATAGCTCGTCCAAGTCATATCCTCCCTCACAGTCACAGAGACCATTTAAGTCGATTTCCTGTAATTATTGTAAGAAAGAAGGCCATCTGATATCTGACTGTTATAGGTTAAAGCAAAGGAAGGAAAGTGAAGTTAAACCCAGTGGTTTTGTTGATTCGTCACAATGTTTGCCTCATTTTGGTACAGATGTGCATAGTTCTATTTCTGAGGTGAAGTCTGTTTCTGATCTTGTTAGTAAGGTCGAGGTCAAATCCCCATCTAGTTCCATTATGGAGATTTTCGAACCATTTATTAGTGATGGTTTTGTGTCGCTTTTGAGTGATTTTTGTAATTCTACCTCTATTCGAATTTTGAGAGATACTGGAGCTTCACAGTCATTTTTTGTTGGCGGAAACCCTGCTGTTTGATGATATTTCTAGTACTGGTAGAAATGTTCTTATTGAAGGGGTAGATTCTAGTGGTTATACTGCTATTCCTCTCCATAATGTTTATTTGTCTTCGGATATTGTTTCTGGACCTGTGACCTTAGGTATCAAGTCATCATTGCCCTTTGAAGGTGTTCAACTTCTTCTTGGTAATGATTTAGCTGGGGATAAAGTTCAAAGAAATCCTATTGTGACAGACAAGCCTTCTTTTGATCAAGTTCCTGATTCTGCTGAACAGGAGTTTTCTGAGTTGTATCCTGCCTGTGCAGTTACTCGTGCTATGAAAAAGAAATGAGTGGAAGTTCAGAAAGTTGATGAAAATAGTACTGATGGTTTCAATTTGTCGGAAATCCTATTGTGACAGACAAGCCTTCTTTTGATCAAGTTCCTGATTCTGCTGTACAGGAGTTTTCTGAGTTGTATCCTGCCTGTGCAGTTACTCGTGCTATGAAAAAGAAATGTGTGGAAGTTCAGAAAGTTAATGAAAATAGTACTGATGGTTTAATTTGTCGGATACATTTATGAGTCAGCTTAGTGATGTTGCTGTCAAAACAAGCAAACCCTTGGAGTTTTCTGATAGTTCATTGGGTCAAGGTGAAGGTATTTCTACGTCTACATTAACATAAAGACCCTGAAATTTCATGTCTTTTCAATAGGGCTGTTGATGAAAGTGAGTGTTTGCAAGAACCTGTTACTTATTTCACCAAAAATGGTATTCTTATGCGTAAATGGAGACCTTCTGATGTACCTGCTGATGCAGAGTGGGCAGTAAAGTATCAGATTGTAGTGCCAAAGGTGTATAGAGCTGAGATATTAAGCATGGCCCATGATACTCCCTTGTCAGGACACTTAGGTATAAATAAGACTTACAACAAAATTTTAAATTATTTTTATTGGCCTAATCTGGGAAAAAATGTCTCTAATTACTGCAAGTCTTGTCACACATGTCAATTAGTAGGGAAACCAAACCAAGTTATTCCAAAAGCACCTCTTCAGCCAATACCTGCCTTTGAGGAGCCTTTTAGTAGAATATTAATAGATTGTGTAGCTCCTTTACCAAAGACTAAATCTGCTAATCAGAACATGTTAACTATTATGTGTGCATCCACAAGGTTTCCTGAAGCTATTCCTTTAAGAAATAAAAAGACTAAAACTATAGTTAGGGCTTTAACTAAATTTTTTTACTTTGTTCGGGCTATCTAAATCTATTCAATCAGACCAAGGTTCAAACTTTATGTCAGGCATTTTTCAGCAAGTAATGTATGAATTAGGCATTAAACAGTGCAGATCATCTGCATATCACCCTGAAAGTCAAGGCGCCTCAGAGCGATTTCATCAAACCTTAAAAAATATGATGCGGACCTATTGTTTTGACATAGAGAAAGATTGGGATGAGGGAATTTCTTTTCTTTTATTTGCTGTAAGAGAAGCAGTCCAGGAATCATTAGGTTTTAGTCCCTTTGAATTAGTTTTTGGACGTACAGTTAGGGGGCCACTCAAACTCTTAAATGAGAAAATTTTATCTGATGAAAAAGACCACTTAAATCTCTTAGATTATATTTAAGATTTTCGCACTAAACTTGTTAAAGCTTGTGAACTTGCCAATAAAAATAATCTTAAATCTAGTCAAGAATCTATGAAAGCTAAGTATGACCAAAATTCTGTAAAACGTAATTTTGACCCTGGTGATAAAGTACTTGTTTTACTTCCTGTTCCTGGAAAGCCACTTGAAGCCAGATATTTTGGTCCATATATGTTGAAAAGAAACTGAATGATTTAAATTATATTATTAAAACACCTGACAGACGTAGACATAATAGGTTGTGTCATATTAATATGATAAAACCTTATATAGATAGAAATAGCACAGATATTGTACATTCTGTAAATATAGTTAGTGTTGACCCTGATAATTCTAATAATGACTTTTGTGAAAAGATTGATTCGCCATCTATCATACCGAAGCTGGAAAATTCACAGATTCTACAAGATTTGGATTCGAAACTTCAACATTTACCAATGATTCAAAAGGAACAGTTAAAACAGTTACTCAGTGATTTTGAACATTTGTTTCCGGACATTCCGACACGAACTGATAAAATATTTCATGACGTTGATGTTGGGGATTCAGTACCGATAAAACATCATCCATACCGACTGAATCCGATCAAACAAAAGTACCTGCATGATGAAATTCAGTATTTGTTAAAAAATGACTTTATTGAACCTAGCAAAAGCAATTTGAGCTCGCCTTGTATTCTAGTGCCAAAACCTGATGGAACTTATCGTATGTGTACGGACTATAGAAAACTAAACAGTGTTACAAAACTGACTCTTTTCCAATTCCGCGCATTGATGACTGTATTGACAAAATTGGAAATGCTAAATACATTACAAAAATTGACTTATTAAAAGGATTTTATCAAGTTCTTTTTACAGAGCGTGCAAAAGAACTTTCCGCTTTCGTTACTCCGGATGGACAATTCCAATACAAAGTAATGGCTTTTGGCATGAAAAATTCACCGGCAACTTTTCAGCGTCTCATCAACAGTGTTATTTCTGGATTTGACGGTTGTGAAGCATACATTGATGACATTCTTATATATAGTGACACTTGGGAAGAACATCTTCAGATACTTCGAACTTTTTTTGAACGTTTAAGCAATGCTATGCTAACAGTCAACCTCTCTAAGAGTGAATTTGGATGTGCTTATGTAAACTATTTAGGACATGTTGTAGGTCAGGGTCGGGTAAAACCTATTGATGCTAAAATTAGTGCTATTTCTAGTTTTCCTAAACCTGAGAATAAGAAACAATTGATGCGTTTTCTAGGAATGGCTGGATATTATAGAAAATTTTGTCAAAATTTTTTTCAATTAGTGAGCCTTTGACTAAACTATTGAGAAAAAATGTAAAGTTTTGGTCTAAAAGTTGTGATGAGTCATTTGAAGAACTAAAAGCCATCCTAGAAAGTGCGCCAGTTTTAGCAACACCTAATTTTGAATGTCAATTTAAGTTAGCAGTAGATGCCAGTGATGTTGCTGCTGGCGGTGTTTTGTTACAAGAAGGTAAAGATGGTATAGACCATCCTATTCGTTATTTTTCTAGAAAATTTAATAAACACCAGAGAAATTACTCCACCATTTAAAAAGAATGTTTGTCTCTGATTTTGGCTTTACAACATTTTGAAATTTATGTTACAGCTTCAATTCAGCCTATCATTGTATTTACTGATCACAACCCTCTTAAATTTATTCACAAAATGAAAGATAAAAATCAAAGACTTTTGAGGTGGAGTTTGACTTTGCAAGGTTTTAATCTAGACATAAGACACATTAAAGGAAAAGATAATGTCATTGCAGACGCATTGTAAAGAGTTTGATCAATTTCATAACACCTCATTGTTTATTTTAAATGTTTTTCATTGCATTCAAACATTTTCTTTTTGGGGGAGGTGTTATAGGTAATTAAATATTGTAAATATTCTATAATGTATTTTTTCATTGTTTTTATTTTGTACGGCCTTAATATTTTGTAATTTGTTTGGCCTAGTTATGTAACTTGTTCACAATAAACAATGGTCAAGGTTATAACACCTTAGAATATATGGAAATTTCTAGAATTTAAACTTAGTTTTCAACACATAGAATTTTCTAGAGGTTTTCCTTACATAACCATTTTAGACATGTGATTATTATTTGAATAGAATGTTCTAGTTATGAATTTTCTGGAAATAAAAAATGTATTTATATGAGGTAGCTGAAAAGGGTTAAGTCAGTCAGTTTAATAAGTTTATACAGGATTAATTAGTTTATATAGGATTATCACGCACATCTTTCGTATTGGAAATCGACATCAATTATTGTGAATCTATTATCAACTATTTAGTGAGGATTATAAGGATTATTCTGTTGGACATTTATTGGTGGAATTAAGTGAACTATTCATTTTGGACTATTACTTGGACTTCATTATTGTCAGATAAGTCATATATTGTATTTAATTTGCAAAATTATTATTTGTTGTCTGATTAAGAAGTTAATTTGAGCCAATTTTGTTTTATCTTTGCTGACGTTACAATTTACAATAATTTATTGGTCGTTTCTGCCATATAACAATGCAATAGTTTATTAGGTTTTGTGTCAAATTCTCCCAAGATTGCCATGGCGGGAAATGAGGTTTATTCATTTTTTTAAATGGGAAATGTTTTGTTGTTATTTTATGACTTCACAATATTTTTTTCGGCTAATGTTATTAAATTTAGATCTTTTTGATCGGACCATGTTAGCAAATCGAAATAAAGTCGTTTTTTTCCATTGCAGAACCTCTCATTGTTTACATTTGTCTTCGAGTTCCTAGGCACTTTTATGACGTCACAATGTAAACAAAATGGTGGCTCTGCTGAAGTTATCAGCGACCTAGTTTCCGTATTTTTTCGAACGTCTAGTTTTATTTTTGTGTCATGGTGACGGCAATTTGTTTACAAAATTGAAATTGGAAAATATAATAGATTCTTTATGCAATTAAGATTTATTTCTTGCGAAACGGATAAAAAGGATATTGCTTGTCAAATATTGGGAGAATTGGCTTGATAAGTCCTGGTCAACCTCTTGATAAGTTCGGGTCAACCGGATATGGCTTTTGTGGAAAGGCTCTGCAGGCTGAGATAGGCGGAGGGAAAGACGATAAAGTTTAGTCCCCGATTTTAAGATGAGCCCATGCCCTAATAAATTGAAACGCATGTACCGCATCGGCTGTCATTGCGCTTTGATACAGAACGTTGTGTACTTAGTTAATTTAAGTTCCAAATAAAGACTCAGCACAATATATATATATACAAACATGTCTGCTATAACTATACAAAAAAATTATAGGAAAAATAAAGTAATGCTGCGTTCAGACGTACATTTAATGCGAATCGAATACACATCGAATGCGAATCGAATACGGTTGTTACGTTCAGAAGTCAACAAATTATGAATGCGCATCGAAAACGTTTCAGCTAATGCTCATTATTGAAAACGTATCAGGCATACGTTTTCGATAATGCGAATTAGTTAATACATATTCGATGCGTATTAAAGTGTCGTGTGAATTAGAATAATAAAAAATAATAATAATAGAAAATAAAAATAATAATATTAAAAACAATAAAAAAATACAACTAGTATGTCAATTGTTCGAAGAACAATTGATACGTCTTTCCCTGTATTGCGTCATAATGTTCTAATTATTGATTCATAGATAATATTCATAGATAATACAAATATTCTTAGGTGAATATGCACATTTATTGATTCTTAAACATGAAATACGATTTTAGCTGTGACCTTGAACTTTGACATTGACCTTATTTTGAAGGTCATGTCTTACTGAACATTTTTTGTATTGAATATATGTTTGTATCTTCAATGGTATTTGAGCTATAGACAAAAAACCCAAATTCGGACATCAAAAATCGGTTTTTGGTCCATAGACCCAAAACGGTTGGTCCCATCAGTTCGGACCAAATGTAACAAATGTAGATCTCAACAAGACACACATTTTCTCCATTACATTTAATCAGCTATCTATCACGGTTTCCGAGTTAATCCAATAACAAGGTCTAAGGTCAAAGTTCAAAGTGACCAATGACCTTTGACCTTGGTATTTTTAGATGTAACACATATCATCTTAGATGAATGGAAAAGGTTCCAGGTTTATATCTCTAACCGTTTTCGAGAAAAACGTACTTCAAGATGTGACGAAATTTTGCGGGGGCATAACTCATGAACGGTCCACCGTAGAGTTTCGGTCCAAATGTAACGAAGGTCCGTCATGATCTAACAAACATTTTTGCCATTACATTTCTTCAGCTATCCCTTATGGTTTCTGAGTTTATCCCATAACAGTGTTTTTTGGACTTTGGGCGAAAATTCGTGAACGGAAAAAGATTTTCGACCGTTCCCTATTTCTTATCAACAAGACATGGTCCCGACTTTTGTCCCAAAATATGAAAGGAATATGTCCAACCATTTTTCTGAAAATGAGGCAGAAAAGAAGAAGAAGAAGAAGAAGAATAATCAAACGAAATACAGAAAGGTCTTTCCCTTGGAAAGGGGAAAGACATGAATAAAGTTACAGATGGAATCAGATGGAGTAAATGCACATGAGACAAAATCTTTACATGTTGGTCTTCCGTCAAAAGTATTAAGAATAAGCAATTTTCACTGTGTATTTCATATAAAATCAAAGCTTTTTTTAAAAAAAAATTTTCAAGCCATTTCTTTATGGATTTCAATGAAATTTATTTTGAAATATTCAAACTTACATCTATTTTCTACGTTTATTTGGTCAGAATTTTATCTCAGTAGGATTTTGTTTTATGATTATTTCATCACAACTGAAATATTTTTTAAATTTCCAAATTCATTTTGGTTCGAATATATAATAAAAACATGCAAAGAATTTTCCACGTGGTCTTTAAATCATAACTTGAAAATGCAGAGTTCACGAACAAAAATCATTGCAAAAAAGTCAAATAAATTCAAATAATTCTTCATCTTTTAAAATAAGTTTCATTAAAATTGGACAAGAAACGGCCTTTCAATAATTTTGAAAGAGTTGTCAATTAAGATGAAATGCCATTAAACAATTCTGACCAAAGACTATGTACATGGTAAAACCAAGCAATGAAACAACACTTGTATTGATGTTCTTCATCTTTAAGTCACTTGAAGTCATCAAAGTAGTCATTTATCAGTGAATTTATTTCCTTCAGCATTCAAAACTGCTTTCAGAGATCATCTGTTATATACACTATCAGAACAAAATTTTTGTACATTTAGAAAAAAGAATCGGCCGCTAAACTTGTCACTTGTATGCAATACGGGACTTTCGAGATAGGAACTCTATAAAGGCAGAAACGATCTCCTAAAATACCGGTGATGTCTTAAACTAAATTTTGACGAAAAACTGTTAACCTGAAGAGCTACAACAGATTAAAAACCTGTCCCAACCTCGCGGTAGCCAGCATGGGCCTGGATACCAAGCTAATTGAATATAAACCACCCTTAGCTCAACATTGTTCATTAATTAGTGATCCCTCTCAATGTATTAATGAATTGATTTTTTTCGTATAGTACCAGAAATGTATTCTGGTTTGAACACGATCAGAAGTCCCGTTATTTTTGTAGGTTTTTGTTAAACTTCGTTGTATAGGACCTCCAGAACAAAAATAAACTAATCGTCATTTGTGTACATTTCACAGTTGATTCGTTACTGTCGGGCATGCAGTTTATACAGTGACTTTTTAGTTAGAGCAAAAACACTGTCCCAAAAGCTGCTTAGTCAGGGATTTGTTCAGCCTTTGTTACTTTCATCCCTTCAGAAATATGGCCGTCACCATGACATCATTGACAGATATGACGTGTCTGTGTCCCAAATGAAAACGGACATTTTCAGCTAAATTTCACGTCTTCACGGATTTGACATAACCGGATTTGACTCAACCCCGGATTGACTCACTGATAGTGTGACGGGAACCGCTAGCGGAGCAGGACATGCTTACCCTTCCGGAGCACCTGATGTCACTCCCGGTTTTCATGGGAGTTCACACTATGAGTGCCTTAGTTCTTAATGTTATCTTTTTATTTCCGTGCATTGTAGCTGTCTCACGTCCTTGTTTTGTCTTTGTTTTTATCTGTTACCGTTTCTGCCATGTCTTTAAATTTGGACTTCGATTTTTGTAGTCATCGCTTCCCTTGTTCCTTCGGTATTCTACTGCCGTTGTTTGGAAGCGCCAATATTTTTACGTTCGCAGCAAAAAAAAAATTTTGGTTCTCGATGTCCTTTCAGTAGTACCATCTTCTTAAACACTGTGAAATAGCTAAAATTGGCACAAAAGGTTATTTACAGCCATGTTCGACTGCTAATAAGTCAGGAAACGTACAAGTGTAGCATATATTAACGATTTTCGACCACATTTGAGCATATTTTAAAAAGTACCCAACAAAGAAATAAAATTCACGCTTTAATGGCCACACTTCTTACCAAGTAAAAAATGCCAAAAGTATGATAGTGTATCCAATATGAGATAATCTCTCAAATCAAGCAAACCGAGATTGATTTTATGATTTTAGGAAAACGACAATGTCCCCTCATAGCGAGTATATGTAATAGTATTTTTTCCAAGCTGACGTCATTAACTATATGACGTAGATTATGTACTGACGTAATTTCAAAATGACGTAATGTAAGATGCATTCATTTGGTCGACAACATATTTATTATCTTGTGTATCACCACGTACAACCCCTCGTGTTCGGTGGTGGTTATGAGATGCTTCCGGTTTTTTACGGTTGCGGTTTTGAGGCGAGAGATTTGTTAGACATTCAAGGTTAGTTGTTTATATTTCTTTATCACAGGGGATTTATTACAAATGTCCTACCGGACGGAAGACCTCTATCATTAATGTAATTAGAAAACTACTTGTCTTTATATATCTAGCCATACTTACTTCAAACACTTCGACAGAAAATAGAGCAATGCGTCATTTCGGTGATTCAGAAATTGCATTTGAATTGTTTTTACAAACGACAACACTTTTTCAATGACATTAAGTTTAATCCTGGACTTGTTAATAAAGTTTGTATAAAACTATCGTCAATGTAACCGGCAGTGCTGTCTATTGATCATATGTCAACAAAAACGGATAAAGGTCATCCGGTGGCGGTATTGGAGGTTCATCCGGTGGCGGTTCAAGTTAATGACACTCACTAAATATATACTTAACATCAAAATATATCACTGAAATAGTAATGAACGTAAGGTATACATACTAATTTCACGTTCAAAATTTTCTTATAACTTTATAATCTATCCTTTATCAAAGGTTTGGAGTGTGGTGAATCAGTGATGGTCATGTTGTTTGATCCTTTTATGATTATTAGTCTGGTGTCTCTGCAAGTCTTAAGGATACTGGTATATTGCTTCTTGTGGAATTTTATTGATAAAGTTTCCTGATGTTGTCTTGAGCTTTATCTTGCAGAATTATCACCTTTTCGTAACTGATTTTAATTTGTGATCTTTTGTTCATGTTGTTCGGTCTCTCTTTTGATATAGAAGTTACAGAAGGGGGAAGGCTGCTACAATAGAACATGTTCAACACCGCAACTTAATTAGTGTGTGTGCAAGGAGCTTAGAATGTAAGTGGTTTTACGGGTCTTCTATAAAATTCACTGTTTACAGTGGATCATGGTCTTCGTCGCTGTTAGCATGGTTCATGTTTACACATGTTGATGCGGTACGTGAAACGGTTAATAATGTACATTGTAATTCTAGATTTATACAGCTTTAGTGTCTGGTTTACAAGTATTCCATTTGTATAATTTCATTATCATTATGTAATCTATCACCAACTAATTTGCCAGTGTTTTATATTTCGCCTCATTAAGTGGCAAGTATGTGATACCTTCCAAAAAAATATAATAATAATAAAAAAAAAGTTGAATGTCCGTTCGTCTGTCTGCCCGTTCGTCTCCAAAACCTATCATAAATTACTATACACTTTAATATGTTGTCTTTTGCGCAAAACGGAGATCTAGTTCAATTCTGAGTCATATTGGCCACCTTTTACAAGAGTAATACCATGGAATTGGATTGAAAATTGGGCACGTGGCGTGGTGTCATTTAATGTTCCATTAAAAGGATGCTCTTTTTTACCTTCTTAACAATAGACTTATTCCGTATTATTTGACCCAGCAAAAATCTACTAAAACCTAAGGAACAACTTAAACCCAAAAGTCCTGAATAGGATTGGCTAACGAATACCGAGGCAAAAATGATGAAAGGGGAATTCCAAAATCAAAATATGGTGACACCTAGATGTATCTGGTGTGCAACATTTACCATTAATATCTAAAAACCAGACCTTTAGCCTCAGCCAAAACTTCAGTCGGATGTAGAAGGGGTATCCAGGGGCTGAAACCCCTCCCTCACCCGTCGTCGGAAAAATTGAAATATCAAGCAAAGTTTCGGTATAAAACGTCAAACTATAGCTTGGAACCTCCTTGTCTTCCGAGAACCATATTTTTAAGACAAATCCGCTATCAATCTTCAGTCACCCTAGTCTTTGGTAATACCAGCAGAGATGAGCGAGATTTTTTTTTATTCAGTTGCCATTTCTGTTTCTTTTATACATATAGATTTTGTGGTCGATTTTTGTGTGCTATTTTCAGATATCATCTATTTGACTTGAAGGACCAGAAAAGTAGGAGGAAAATTGAATTTGGAAATGTATCAGCCCCATGTGCACCATCAATGGGGGTGCATTACCGGTCTGCCAATATCACAGAACCGACAAGTCCAAAATTCTACAAACCAAACGCCTTGGTATTGATATTGAGTGAAGACTAAAAAACAATCTGATTAAAACATGTTTATCTAATAAAATTAAAGGCTCAGAATCTGAGCCTGAATCGCTCACCTGAAATGCTTACAGCAGGTGATGAAGTGATGTTTATCCCAAAGGATCCTATGTTAAAATATGTTATGTGCTGGCGGGCCTTTTTATCAGATTAAGACAAAATAAACAATCTTAGTTTGGCGGAATTTGCTTCAATAGTTTCATCGCTTAAGAGGAAAAATATGTTTTCCTATAGGGGTCCCATTTTCAAGCATCCACTGACCCCAATATCACCACCTACTACTAAAGTTACTGAGATGTGGATCTTTACTGAAATGTTTTATGAAAGTCATTCATGTTGGCAAAGGTTACCTAATTATGGTATGGATAGTGCATACTACCTAAGATGGGTCTTCTGACCGAATATTATTCACCTACCACTTCTAGTTGCTGAGATATAGCCCTTATAAGGTAACTTTACGTTTACACCGTCGCCTTTTGTTACATTTGTCACAGGCAAGACAATAAATAACTGGCACACGTTTTAGGTTACGCCTGAAATCTAGGTAATATGAAAAACGTGATGATTTTGACTTGCCAATTGTGAACTTTCACTTTCTCTGCAGCAATATACCTACCTCCCAAGCATATGGAGTGTATACTTCACAATTACTTAGTTACTGTAGAGCGTGCAGTTTATATATACAGTGACTTTGTAGAAAGAGCAAAAGCACTGTCAGGAATCAGGGAATGAAAACTGACAGTTTAAGCTAGATTCACGTCTTCCCGAATTTGAAATAACTGGTTTTGACTTCACCCTGGATTGACCCACTGACAATGTGACGGGTGCTGTATACAGAGCAGGACATGCTTTCCCGTCCGGAACACCTGATGTCACACTCGGTTTTTAAAGGGGTTCACACTGTTAGTGCTTTAGTTTTTTGCGTTGTCTTGCTGAATTTTAGTTTTGTCTTCGTTAGTGATGTACCGATTTTTCATTGTGTGATTACTATAAAGACTAACAGAAACTTTCCAATTTTTTACCTTTGTACTGTTTGAGGGTTAAAGCAGTAATACGTACTATGGATTTTAATCGGTTTTGTCTACGGAATAGGAAATGACATTAACCGATCAGGTACAAACAGATCTTTCAAAACCATAAATGCCTCACGGACTGTGTGACGGGTGTTGTATGCAGTGCAAGACAAGTTTACCCTCCCGGAGCACCTGCTGTCACTCTGTTTTTAATAGTTCACACTGTTTATGCTTTAGTTTTTTGTGTTGTATATGTAGTGTTTGTTTGTTTTGTGGGCATGTAGTGTCTATGGTCTTCCGTTTTCTGGTGTTCTTACTTTTGCCTTGTCTCTGGACTTTGATTTATATAA
>MJUU01028350.1:0-11137 GCA_002080025.1 Modiolus philippinarum
TCGGGGGGAAAACCCATTTGCAAAAGATTCAATACAAGGAAGGGCTGTTATATGGTTTCTTGCAAGTTTGAGCATGTGTGCGCTCTCCCTCGTTGTGCTGACAAGCATCCTGCGTTTTTGCATACAAAAAACGGTTAAGCATGGTGAAGCCTTCACGGGACCTTAACATTGCAGCCTGGGAAATCGAGCTCCAAGATGATATCGACAAAGAATTTTTAATTTCTGGCATAAAACACGGGTTTGATATTGTAAGTGATGATTCTATTCCAGCTAATGTACGTGCAAAAAATCACCCCTCTGCAAAACCTGACAGCCCCCTTTATTCCAAAGCCCATGAACAAATATTAACAGAAATTGACAATGGCAACTATGTTTTGGCTGACAAACCTCCCAAGATTATTAGTCCGCTGGGGGTTATTCCCAAGCCTGATGGGGGTGTACGTTTAATACATGATTGCAGCAGGCCTGTGGGTTCCTCAGTAAATGATTTCGCGGGTGATTTTGATAAACAGAAATTTCAAACAGTTGAAGATGCCTGCAAAATAGTTACAAAAAACTGCTTTATGGCAAAAGTTGATTTAAAATCTGCTTATCGCTCAGTTCGTATCAGTAAGGCAAGCCAGGAAGTAACGGGTTTACGCTGGACTTTCCCTGATGGTCTTGAATACACATTCATTGATACAAAACTCCCATTCGGATCCAAACTTGCCCCTGGTATTTTTCATAGGCTTTCCCAGGCTATTCGTAGAATGATGTCCCGTAGAGGTTTCACCATCATTGCGTATCTTGATGATTTTTTCATTTGCGAGCAAAATAGGCTGCGTTGTGCACAGGCTCTTAGAGTTTTAGTTGCATTACTGCGTAAATTGGGCTTTAATATTAGTTGGTCTAAAGTTGTGGATCCAACTCATAAAATTGTGTTTTTAGGAGTTGAAATTGACTCCACTTTTCTAGAGATAAGATTGTCTGATGCAAAATTGACAGAGTTAAAGGAAGAACTGGCGGACTTTAAAATGCGTAAGCGAGCGACAAAAAAGCAATTGCAGTCCCTTGCAGGGAAGCCAAACTGGGCTTCTGCGGTGGTTCGAGGCGGTAGAGTCTTTCTACGGCGAATCATAAATAGTATTATGCGACTAAAGCGAGATTACCATAAACTGCGAATTGAGGGGGACCTTCTACATGATATTCACTGGTGGCAGAATTTCATGTCATCATTTAATGGGAAATCCCTTTTGTTAGATAAACTGCCAGTTACATCCTTGGCAACGGATGCTTGCAAGACTGGTGCAGGGGGTTCGTATGGAAATGACTGGTTTTACGTGAATTGGGCGGAGGACTACCCATTTGCTCTTGAAATGCATATCAATGAGTTAGAAGCCTTTGCGGTTGCATTAGCCATCAAGCGTTGGGCCCCCTCCCTATGCAATAAGCGAGTAATAATCAAATGCGACAATGCGACTACAGTAGCCTGTATAAATAAGTGTTCATCAAGAAACGCTATTTTGATGTCCTTCTTGCGTGAGTTGTTTTGGTTGTCTGCGAAATATAATTTTCACTTGTTTGCGCAACATATCCCTGGCGAGTCTAATACGACAGCGGATCATATTTCTCGACTGCATGATTTGAAGTTGTGCGAAAAGTTTATGCGGTTTTTTTTACAACCCCCATTGTACATACAAACACTATGCAGTAACATGTCTTGTAACGCCCTTCGTTTTCTTTTATATAGGCTCACTGGTACCAAGAGAGATCGAAGCATTGGATAGGATTGTTGCTGCATTTAGATGTCATGCCTTTGCGGAGTCTACCAAAAAGACTTATAAGAATTATTTAAAATCCTTTGTGCATTTCTGCAGCGGTCTGGCCATTCTTCTTGTCCCATTGAGCCCAACTAATCTGTCTAGGTATATTGCCTTTCTTTCGTCAAGATTACAATTTAGTTCATTGAATAACTATTTGTCTGTTGTTCGCTTGCTTCATTTAGAGGCAGGATTTCCATCCCCTCTAGATTCATTTATGATACAAACTGTACTAAAAGGGGCAAAGCGTGTTTTAGGTAGTAGGGCTCAAGGTAAAATGCCAATTACCCCCGATATTTTGTACAAAATTTTTTCAGTTTTGTCATTACAGAAAACAAAGGACTTGTGTTTTTGGTCTGCTTGCTTGGTAGCATTTTTCTCTTTTTTGCGCAAGTCGAACTTATTTGTACCCTCATTTTCTGGTTTTGATCCCAAGAGACACCTTAGCAGGGAGAATATTATTTTTCATAAGGATGGTATACGCCTTCTTGTACATAGCACAAAGACCATCCAATTTGCGGAAAGAATTTTGGAAATCCCCCTTCCTAGGATTTCAAATTCAGTTTTGTGTCCATCCAAAGCATTGCTTCTCATTTTCAAGCGAGTGCCTGCGGCATGCTCTCCCTCCCCAGCATTCCTCTATGCAGAGGACAAGCAAATCATTCCACTCACTTATCCGATGTTTATTAAAATGCTCAAACATTTTTTAGCCCTCCTCGGTTACGATGACAGTTGCTATTCAGGTCATAGCTTTCGCAGAGGTGGCGCCTCATTTGCACTGGAATGTGGGGTTCCAGAATATCTCATTCAGACTCAGGGTGACTGGAAATCAGATGCATACAAAACATATCTAGACCCTTCCTTTGCTCACCGACAACAAGTAATGAACACATTTGCTCATGCCTTAAGCAAATAAACAGTTACATACATATGTACAACTACATACTACTTAACACCTAGACAGGTTTGGGATGTTTGGAATACCACAGATTTTCAATTCATCATGTCATGTTTTTCAATTATTGTTGTTAATTGTGTATTAATATGAAAAACATTAAACTGTAGTTCTTTCTCCCAATCCTGTCTTTGTTTAATATTATACTACAGTTTCCAGTTTCCTGGTCACTGGTTCCTGTACTGGGTTGCGAACGATATAAGTCAGCGGTGTCTGCAATTGTTCTCGGTCTGGTACTGCTACCAAGTGCACTATACAACAATGCAATGGATTATTTGGATATAGTACACTTACCCGGTTCTGACTAGTGTAAGTCAGGTTGCTACCTGCAATTGATCAGGGCTTGGTCGGTTTACTAAGCCCATTACTGCACAATAATTTGAAAGCATCATTACTTGGACACATCATTACATGGATACACATTACTCTTTACATGGATAATTGCTACTTGCATCAATAGTTTAATATTGAACTTAAAACAAAAATTAGTATCCAGAATTACTTCATAAGAAAGGCGAGCAAAGGGAGGTATACGGGGGTGGGTAATCTTGATCTGTGGATTAATATCTCCCACTTTTTAGGTCATTTTTAACAAACGATGTATAAATTTGGTATAGCGAGAAAGGAAAAAAGCTGAAATTCAAAATATTTCAATTTTATAAGTTATTTTTGGGAAAAATACATATAAATGATGTGTCGCGACAATTGAAATCAGCACCGACATATAATATCTCCCACTTCTTAGGTAATTTTTCACAAAAGATGTATAAATTTGGCATCGGGAGAAAGGAAAAACGGTGAAATGCAAAATATTTCAATCTTATCAGGTAATTTTGGGAAAAATACATATAAATGTTGTGTCGCCACAATTGAAATAAGCACCGACATATAATATCTCCAACTTCTGGGGTCATTTTTGACAAAAGATGTATAAATTTGGTATCGCGAGAAAGGAAAAAAGCTGAAATTCAAAATATTTCAATCTTATAAGTTATTTTTGGGAAAAATACATATAAATGTTGTGTCGTGACAATTAAAATAAGCACCGACATATAATATCTCCAACTTCTGAGGTCATTTTTGACAAAAAATGTATAAATTTGGTATCGCGAGAAAGGAAAAAACCTGAAATGCACAATATTTCAATCTTATAAGGTAATTTTGGGAAAAATACATATAAATGTTGTGTCACGACAATTGAAATAATATCTCCACTTCTGAGGTCATTTTTGACAAAAGATGTATAAATTTGGTATCACGAGAAAGGAGAAAAGCTGAAATGCAAAATATTTCAATCTTATAAGGTAATTGTGGGAAAAATACATGTAAATGTTGTGTCGCGACAATTGAAATAAGCACCGACATATAATATCTCCCACTTCTGAGGTCATTTTTGACAAAAGATGTATAAATTTGGCATCGCGAGAAAGGAAAAAAGCTGAAATGCAAAATATTTCAATCCTATAAGGTAATTTTGGGAAAAATACATATAAATGTTGTGTCGCGACAGTTGAAATAAGCACCGACATATAATATCTCCCACTTCTGAGGTCATTTTTGACAAAAAAAGTATTAATTTGGCAACGCGAGGAAGGAAAAAAGCTGAAATGCAAAATATTTCAATCTTATAAGGTAATTTTGGGGAAAATACATGCGACAATTGAAATAAGCACCAACATATAATATCTCCCACTTTTGGATTCATTTTTGACAAAAGAGGCATAAATTTAGTATCGCGAGAAAGGAAAACAGCTAAACTGCAAAATATTTCAATCTTATAAGGTAATTTGGAAAAATACATACAAATGCTGTGTTGGGAAAATAAAATAAGCACTGACAAATAATATCTCCCACTTTTGACGTCACTTTTGAAAATCGATGTATAAATTTGGTATTGCGAGAAAGTTTGTTTTTGAAATAACATATGAATTTAATGTCTCAAGCATGAACATAGGCCTTGGTGAAATACCCTTTTTTGAAAGATTTATGTAGAATATAATATGACGTAAGGATGGAATGTATAAATAAAACAAAAGAACGCTATAATTTATAATGGCATTTTGGTTTTAATTTATTATAAAAAATAGATTAAAAAGAGAGTTAAGTCGTCGAGTTTTCATACTTTATGCTTAAAGTTAATTTCGTCACGTCACGTCACGTGTTTTGAACTGACCAATCGCTAATTTAGATAAGATAAGATAAGATAAATTTTATTTTAAGTCGGTTTAAAATACAATAAACACAAGCTCACAGGAGCTTTTTCTCCGACAATTTAAAACATATAATTAATAATAGTAATCCAAAGCTGCCACGAAGTTCACTTCAAGTGCACTTTGCGATCACTCCCGCGATCGCATCTTCTTTTCAAGTGCATTTGAAAGTGGTCACAAGTTTACTCCATGGCTGTCATGGAATCACTTTCAAGTGCACGCGAAGTGCACGCGAGGAACGCTTTTGGAGTGCACTTGGATGGAATGTTGCGTAAGCACCCAACTGTAATGATAAATAAAATGCTATTTATTCTATTTCATTTTATCCCATCTTATATTTTCCGGGATATATATGAATATCTAAAAAGGATACATATATCTTATTAAATTTATAAGATATCGTTTTTATTAATATATCTATAATGTTGAAGAAAAATATAAATATGTTTTGCCATAGATTATAAACTCATGTGGATTATAATACACAGCTGCAGTTTCAATTTAGAAACGAGAGTTAGAGTAACTAATAACTAAATACCGAAGTTACTGTGAATTTACTTTCTGCATATGCGCATTTCGACAACTGATGTCTCATCAGTGCAGATAAAATCTAAACGTTTGGAAGACCATAAACCAAAAGATGTTTAAAAACTGATAGAGAACAAATAACCAAAGTGATCTAAATTTAAAGCCAAAAGAGGTGATCGATATAAAAGTAGAGGATGCGGAAATTTGACGACACTGTTCTGCTGATTTTCTGATTTGGCAAGATTTCTGAGCTTGCGCAATCGATTTAATCAAATTAACAATGCAATTTCTTAAAAGAAGAACATTGTGGAGACAGCCAGGTATCCTTGTTCTTGCTTTATCATTGATACTTTTGACTCGTGTCGTTTTTTTAAATGTATATCCAGAACACAAATGCCTATTTACAGAACAATATTTGAAAGATATGAAGTGTCAGAATCTATACCTCGCCGTCTTCACTTCATTTTGATTCAACTGATGCTACAATTTGATACTCAGGAACTTCCTTTAGACGTACAGCATAATATTGAAGAATGGAAACAGAAGAATCCTTCTTTTACAATAAACGTGTGGACAAGAAAAGAAATAAAGGAAACATTTCCAGAGTTATCGAAACTTTTACAACTTGTACCTGTTGCCAGCTGGATCTCAAATATTCTTCGATACAAACTATCCTATGAATATGGTGGTTTGCATTTGGATGCCGATGTTCGAGCTCTCAAGCCTGTTGACATGCTTCTAAATAGGTTTAGTATGGGTTTTGCTGTTTGTCAATTCCCAAGAAGTGACCAGACAATAGAGCTAGGATGCAAAACAGTATGTACTGCTGTTATCGCCTCCAGAAAAAAATGATATGACGATGAAACAAGTATTCGAAGAGAGTGTTGTAATAACTCGCAAAATCTTGAAAAGGTACGGAAAAGTAAATCCGGATAATTTCAGTTACGCCAAAACAAACCGACCAACGGGTCCACCGCTTCTTACAAAATATGTTATGGGATCACAAAACAATACACTAGTTGTATTAGGATCAATGTCGTTTTTCCCTTGCAATTGGAATCAGAGACAAAAATGCGTGTATAAGAATTTTATAAATCTAACAAAAACAACGGCAGTAGAATACCGAAGAAACAAAGGGTGTGCATGGGATGCATGAATGGAAGAAGAGATGGTCTTGACGATTCCTGGGTCAAATCAGCCACAATTTAAGTATTGCATGCTTTAAATAGAAGTGAAATAATACCTTAATTATTCTTCTAAAACGTTAACATTCGAATTTAATTGTTTTCAATACAAATGTTCTTCGAATATGGAAGCCATGAATGTATGTATTCAAAGAATTAGTTAGTAGATGGTGAATGAAAGAATATGGAGTAAATGTACACGAGACAAAGTCTCTACACATATATGGTAAAAACAAGCAAAGGAAAAACGCTTTTATTGTTGTTCTTCATCTTGAAGTCACCGTGAGGCCTTCAACAACGAACATTGCTCATACCTAATTGTAAATTCAAGACAGCCCCTAGCACCGGTTTGAGCGGATTTGACTACCGGCTTTGACATTTTCCTGGATTAAATCACTCACAGTGTGACGGGTGCTGTTAAAAGAGCAGGACATGCTTACCCTTCCGGACCACTTAATGTCGCTCTTGGTTTTTATGGGAGTTCACACTGTGAGTGCTTTACTTTTTTGTTTTATCTTGTTATATTTCATTTTATCTTCGTTAGTTATGTTTGTGGTACCGATCTGTCCTTGTCCATGTTTGAATACTCGATGATTACAAAGCATTTCAAAATTTAAATTGATACTGTTTTGGGGTTAGAGAAGCAACCCATACCATGACTTTTAATTGGTTTTGTCTCAGGATTAGTAAAAGACATTAACAAATCAGCTATCTAACAGATCTTTTAAAAACGTATATGCCTCACTTACCGTGTGACGGGGGCTGTTAACAGAGCAGGACATGCTTACCCTTTCGAAGCACCTGATGTCACTCTCAGTTTCACTGGAGTTCACACTGTGAGTGCCTTTATTTTGAATGTTGTAATTTCTGTTTCTGTGCTTTGTATCTGTCTGACGTCATTGTTTTTTGTGTCTAACGTCATTGTTTCTCTGTTCTCGTTTTGGCCCTGTCTTTGGACTTCAATTTTTGTAAATTTCATTCCTTTGTTCTTTCGGTATTCCTCTACTGTTGTTTGCTTATTGTCGAACAACGCCACATCTATGTCTTTCCTGGTCATGGATGCGGGGTTATCTACAAACATTAATAAAACTGGCAAAGTGCTCTTACAATTACTGTCATCGATAAAAACACTAGTGTCGCAAGCTAGTGGACGATAACAACATAAAGACAAACACCATCAAGTCGATTGTAAGAAAACTTGGCACTATAAAATAGTGAGATATGGGCATTTTAAACAGGTGGTTAGGATTTTTTGGCGAAATTACAAATTAAAATAAATGCCAAAAGTATAATAGTAGGCCTACATCTAAGTACCAACTAGACTGAAGTGGCTAGGCCTACATCCAAGTACCAGTTAGACTGAAGTTGTTAAGCCTACATCCAAGTACCAGTTAGACTGAAGTCGCTAGGCCTACATCCAAGTACCAGTTAGACTGAAGTCGCTAGACCCACATCCAAGTACCAGTTACACTGAAGTCGCTAGGCCTACATCCAGGTTACAGATAGACCGAAGTGGCTAGGCCTACATCCAAGTGCCAGTTATACTGAAGTCGCTAGGCCTACACCCAAGTGCCAGTTAGACTGAAGTCGCTAGGACTACATCCAAGTACCAGTTACACTGAAGTCGCTAGGCCTACATCCAAGTACCATTTAGACTGAAATCGCTAGGCCTACATCCAAGTACCAGTTACACTGAAGTCGCTAGGCCTACATCCAGGTTACAGATAGACCGAAGTGGCTAGGCCTAAATCCAAGTGCCAGTTATACTAAAGTCGCTAGGCCTACATCCAAGTGCCAGTTATACTGAAGTCGCTAGGCCTACACCCAAGTACCAGTTAGACTAAAATCGTTAGACCTACATCCAGGTACCAGGTAGACTGAAGTCGCTAGGCCTACATTCAGGTACCAGTTAGACTGAAGTCGCAAGGCCTACATCCAAGTGCCAGTTACACTGAATTCACTAGGGCTACATCCAAGTGCCAGTTAGATTGAAGTCGTTAGGACTTCATCTAAGTACCAGTTAGACTGAAGTCGTTAGGCCCACATCTAAGTACAAGTTGGACTGAAGTCGCTAGGCCTACATCTAAGTACTAGTTACACTAAACTCGTTAGGCCTACATCCAAGTACCATTTAGACTGAAGTTGTTAGGCCTACATCCAAGTCCCAGTTAGACTGAAGTTGTTAGGCCTACATCCAGGTACCATTTAGACTGAAGTCGCTAAGACTTCATCCAAGTACAAGTTAGACTGAAGTCGCTAGGCCTACATCTAAGTACCATTTAGACTGAAGTCGCTAGGCCTTCATCCAGGTACCAGTTAGACTGAAGTCGCTAGGCCTACATCCATGTACCTGTTAGATTGAAGTCGCTAGGCCTACATCCAAGTACCAGTTAGACTGAAGTCGTTAGGCCTAAATCCAAGTACTAGTTAGAATGAAGTCGCTAGGCCTACATCCATGTACCTGGTAGATTGAAGTCGCTAGGCCTACATCCAAGTACCAGTTAGATTGAGGTCGCTAGGCCTATATCCAAGTATCAGTGGGACTGAAAACGCTAGGCCTACATCCAAGTGCCAGTTAGACTGAAGTCGCTAGGCCTACATCCAGGTACCAGTTAGACCGAAGTCACTAGGCCTACATCCAGGTACCAGTTAGACTGAGGTCACTAGGCCTACATCTAAGTACCAGTTAGACTGAAGTCGCTAGGCCTACATCCAAGTATCAGTTAGACTGAAGATCCACAGAAATAGTTTGATCTCACCCATGGTTTTTATTGGGTCCGTGTTGTTCATTTTTGTATATGTGCGTGTCTTCATTTTCTTTTCTGTGTCATGCTCATGTTATGTCTTCGTTTTTTTGTTTTTCCGACGTTGCCATTGTCCTTGGATTGTTCTTTTTAGACTGACGGTTCGGTTCTCACTTACTTTATGCATCTGAATTTCCTTCATGATACAAATATAAATTAACATATAAACGTGTTATTGTCAATTATAAAACAGTTGATTCCTGGCAAAAGGCAAGCATCGATTTCAAATTAAAATCTTGTCACAAACATCATAATTTCATAGGAACATTTGTGTACAATTATCAAATATTCGATAATAAGAAGCAATGTCCAAAGAATCCGTTTTGAATCAGGTGTACGTGATTAACTTTAATACTTATGTGGAATCAATATTTCTGAATATTTCCTTCAAAGGCAGATCAATAAATCAAATTTACCAGACTCAGATGTTGTGATAAACGTTATTTTATATTATTACTAATTTGTTTGTAGTATTGGATTTGAAGATTTGACGTCTTATTTGAATATGAAATATGTGTAGCATCAATAGATTAGTTTATGATCTCAAATTTCGTTTTTCAGTACAGGGATGAAATAGAAGTCAAATACCAAGAAAACTGTACTTAACTACACGTTTAGCTTATTTATCGGTACATGTAAGCACTATATCAGCTTAAACTTGAGGTTTCTTTCAGTTGACTTTTTGGTCTTGCATTACCTTTAACTCGAAGTTGTACTATTATTGCGCTTATTCTACTTAATTGTCCATAATATAACATTATAACATCGTTCTTTTTACAATTATCTTTGGTTACAACGACTTTCTTCTTACTCCCTTTTTATATTTGTCCCCCGTCTTTATCCTACTAGTTGTCTTCATAAGTAAAGAGGTCAGCATTGAAACTCATTAAAAACTTGCAATTTTGCGTCATGAATTCTTGGAGTTTTTTCGACAGCCAGGGGCAGTCTCCTGCTGATTGTATCTCGTTTCTTTAAGTGTTTATCCGCAATCTTCCCTATTTATTTACCAATAAAAATCATTTCCTGCTCCTGTTCATGAGAAAGGTCATCATTAGGGGCATACCGCCTTTGGTCATCTTGCTGACATCAATCTCATTTGGAACGAGACTTTTCGGGGGGGGGGGGGGGNAATCGTATCCGGTATGGATATCCTGAAGTTTATATTTTGTCAATTTATGACTTGAATATTAATTATTCTAACTTCTGCAAAGCCTTTTCAATGCAAATAGTTAATTCATCTTCATTTAAGAAATATTCCTTTTGAATTTTTGGTTAGATATCTGTTCCGGATGTGACCTGGCATCTCAAAATGTCACGTGACTGCGATATTCAAAATGACCACCAAGTAGGCGGGATTGCATTTCTATTCGGATAATTTCCTTTTTAAATAAAAAATTATGGCCCATCTTGCATAATTAAATGTTGTAAGTATTAGCAAAATGCTTGAAGAAACGAAAGGAACACTAAAAAACATTGTCCTTCCTCCATGACAATTATATCATCGTACCAGCTGACAAGGCCCAAAACAACATCGCATTTATCCGCAAAAGACACAACATTGACTTCTCAATGAAGGAGTCGGGCATTGACAATTCATTTGGCAACCCCACATACAAACTCTCCACCATAACAAGGGTAGACATATTAAACAATCACA
>MJUU01028350.1:11494-25205 GCA_002080025.1 Modiolus philippinarum
AATGTTGTAAGTATTAGCAAAATGCTTGAAGAAACGAAAGGAACACTAAAAAACATTGTCCTTCCTCCATGACAATTATGTCATCGTACCAGCTGACAAGGCCCAAAACAACATCGCATTTATCTGCAAAAGACACAACATTGACTTCTCAATGAAGGAGTCGGGCATTGACAATTCATTTGGCAACCCCACATACAAACTCTCCACCATACCAAGGGTAGACATATTAAACAATCACAAGACAGTATTGTTTTCCTTTGGTATCAGTTTGGGTGAAGAGAACAACAACCTACCTTGTATCTACTTTGTACCTAAATTACATAAAACCCCTTACAAACAGAGATGCATTGCTGGGTCTGCCAATTGCACAACAAAACCCCTTTCTTAGCTCCTCACTTCATTACTTACTGCAGTCAAAGATGGCCTCAAGATATATAGTGATAAAGTATACTCAACAAGTGAAGTGAATCAGATGTGGATTCTCAAAAACTCAAAAGACTTATTAAAATATCTATCTTCAACTGAACTCAACCACTGCAACAGTGTCAAAACATTTGATTTTTCTACTCTCTATACTACAAACACAATAAGCTAAATCCGGCACTCCGGGATTTAATACATCAGTCTTTCTGTACTAAAAATGGTGAAAAAAGATATTCATATAGAGTGATAGGTAAAGATTGGACCTATCTTGTTAAACATCACAGTGATTCACACAAAAAGTATTAAGAGGAGAATGTCATTGCAATGCTGGAATTCTTGATTGATAACATATTTGTAGAATTTGGAGGACAAGTTATTCAGCAGACAATAGGGATACCTATGTGGACTATTTGTGCGCCACTTTTAGCAGATTTGTTTCTTTATTCGTATGAAGCCAGGTTCATACAAAGGCTAATTAAGAAAAAGGCAATAAGGTAGCCAAATTTTTTAATTTCAGTTTCCGTTATATAGATGATGTTCTTGAGATAATATATGAAATAATATCTCATGTGTACACTTTGTTCAATTACTATTATCTAAACTTCTGTAAATTCTAAAACCAAAGGATTAACTCCCACCCTCGTTGTTTTGTCCTCAGCTATATTTGATATTACTGATTATTCGGATTTCGTTTGATTTTATGCATTTTAACATTTTTGAAATTATGGATTTCCTTTGTTTGGGTTCTGGTGATGCTGATGAGGAGTAAATTTCCTAATGGCCATACAGCTCATTAAAATTATTGCAGTTGGAGTTAACATATGTTTTATAGTCTCATGTTCATTTACTCTATATCCTTTCGTAAAATCTTTCATTGACCAATCCTCAATTTAAGGATAACCTTCATCGTATATAACCAAATGAACTCGAAATTAAAGAGACGACTGATACACCATCATCAGCGCCATACCTGGACCTATATCTCTACATTTACAAATCTGGACGTCTGAAAACAAAACTTTACGACAAGCGTGATGATTTCGACTTTCCAATAGTGAACTTCCCGTTTTTGAGCAGTAATATTCCCACTTCTCCGGCATATGGCGTGTACATTTCACAAACTCATTCGCTATTATCGTGCCTGTAGTTTGTACAGAGATTTTGTCAACAGAGCAAAACTACTGTCTCAAAAACTTATACATTTGTGTACATCAAGGATATGTTCAGTCACTGTTGCAATTGTCACTACAGACGTTTTACGGTCGTCACCACGATTTGACAAACCATTACAATGTTTCTGTTTCACAAATGAGAACAGATATCTTTTGGTAGATACAGAGTCTGTTACCGGACTGACTTACACCGACTGGGACAAAACCGGACTTTTCACTGGCAGTGTGACGGGTGCCGCGCGTGGATCAGATCATGCTTCCCCCTGGATCACCTGATGATACCTCAATTTTCATAGGGGTTCACACTGCTAGTGTTTTAGTTTTGTGGCTTTCTTGTTTTATAATTTCCCCTTTCCTCGTTCTTGCTCCGGTATTCGTTTACCGATGTATTTTATCTGTAACAATATAACATATTAGTTCTAAATAAATAACAATTATTATTACATACTTAGTAGAAATAAAAGCTTTTTGTATGACCAATATGAACGGAAGTAACTTGTCCATATTTTCACACCCCGGTAAAATAACCGGTTATTAGGTGCTCCTCGTGCGCCCCATACAAAATAAACAACTTCCGGTATATTACCGTTTGAGCAGACAACAAACAACATGGCGAGTAAAACGCCACGGTTTTTACAGGTGTCTGAAAGTGATACAGAAACTTTTGTTCAGGCTATGAAAAATGACAATACGATGAAAAAAACCAAAAGTGATGTAAAATTGTTCAGTGAATGGCTGTTAAAGGAGACAGAAGAACGCCCAATAGAGGATATCGAGAAGGACAAACTCGACCAATATTTGGCCAGAATCTTCCTATCGGTAAGAAACCGGAAAGGTGACGAGTACGAACCAGACACCCTAAAATCTTTCCAAGCATCAATAAGCAGATACCTCATGGAAAACAATCAAACTAACATCATGACAGACAGAGAATTCACCCATTCAAGGGAAGTGTTATCGGCGAAGAGAAAAGACTTGAAGGGAAAGGGGTATGGAAATAGGAAGCGGAGGGCAGACCCCTTTACCAAAGAGGAAATCGAACTGCTATATAACAGGAACTTACTTGGAGCCAGTAAGTAAATAAATAAATACCAGAGTAAATTACTAAATACCAAAGTTACTGTAAATTAGTTTTGCAGATGGCCATTTCGACAATTTGTATCTCTTTAGTACAGATCCATCATCAAATCAAGTCATTTAAAGTCCCTAAACAATTGACCAAAAGCTGGTAATCAAATACCCGATAAAATGGAAATGAGAGGCCAACATCAGCTAAGGACAGTAAATTTACATGCAGTAGATGTATACAATGTAGACCACTTTCTTACTTCTTTTTATGAAAATTTTGCCGAGAAAATTCACCAACTGAAAAGTCGTCTATTACTTGTTATGAGAGAATAAATGTACTATAGACAAAATCACGGTATAATATGCAGTGTTTATTTTAGGGTTACTGTAAAAATACTAATTTGGAATCTGACAGAGAATAATTACGTACATTTTCCAAATCATATTCATGATTAAGCAAAAAAAGTTTCGACTGGTTCATATCGTTCTACATGTAGCTACTTTTTTTCCAAGTAAATATATTGCAAAAGGGGTTTAAATACTTTTGCGTGGTTTAAATTTTGTGTAATTTTTTTTTTTTTGGCGAATATGTGCTCATCACCAAATAAGTGAAAAATAAAACCCCTCTCAGATTTTCCCTTTTACACTATTTAAACACAATTTTTTTTTAATTTAGGCCTTGGAGAGCTAATCTATTTTATCTGATTATAATTAAGATGTGAAATAGCTATATAGTATGCATTTTTTCAGGCAACACAGATGCTTTAATAAACACAATGTGGCTTAACAACACAATATATTTTGGAATGAGGAGCAGAAAAGAGCACCAAGACATGCTCTGGGGAGATGTTGAAATGAAAGTGTCAGCAAATGGAATTCAATATCTTGAGTTAACAGAGAGACAGACAAAAACCAGACAGGGTGGTGGAGATGCTAGACCCTTTGCTCCTAAAATGTTTGCTACTCCAGGTAATTATGTAAAATGTGTTTAGTTTATCATCTATTGGAATGTAATGACTTTACGATAAAAGACATTGCTCGATAATACCGTGTTTTTGTCTCATGTGCATTCACTCTGGTCTATATCCGTTCATTATCTAAATGGTATGAACTAGAATTTCAACAGTTTAATAGGATAATTCAATATAATGGATGGGGAAATAGATGATAAAAAACATCAACAAAGAGGAAATAAACGGTTTCAATTTAAGACTGGACCAAATATATTCTTTTATGTTAAAATATGTAACAACAATAACAGTTAACAACGTCAACAATTAAAATTCTGTATTACGTATGGCACGTAGCTGATGTATTGCTAAAAATGAAATTAAATTACAATCAATCATTTGAAATAAAACTGGAGTGGCATCTTCACAACAATCAATCAGTCTATGTTTTCTTACCAGGTATATGATATTAATATTTAGATTATTTTATTGCAGATATTTGTACCATTTGGAAGAATATTAAACTGCAAATATTTATGTCATGCCAAATATAGTAATTCCAACTTTTTTTTTCAGATAACGACCGTTGTCCAGTTAAAATGTTTAAAACTTACATAAAGCGTCGACCAGCTGATTCTTTGACACCAGAGAGTAGATTTTATCTTTCTGTATTGCCAAGATATCATGACAAGAACACTAATTTTGATCAAGAAAATAGTAATATTTGGTACAGCATGCAGCCTATGGGAAAAACCGTCTTGGTGAAATTGTTAAGGATATGGCTGAAAAAGCACAGCTTAGTGGTCGTAAAGTCATTCAGCACGAAAAACTACTGTAACTTCTTTATTGCATTCTAATATTGAGGCTACCACTGTGATGCAACTTACTGGCCACAAGAATGTGGAATCTGTAAATGAATATGGAAGCGCTTCTTTTCAGCAACAAATGCAGATGTCAAATATTTTGTCAAGTGTTGCATCAGGGAATACCGGTCCGTGTAATAATACTAATGTTCATATTGAGGAAAATACATGTACTTTAACCAATACTGAAACAACTTTTCCTGATGATGATGATATTTTAGCAAATGTAGACCTAAGTGAAACAGTAAAATGTATTGAAAACTATGAGGGATCAATGAATATCAAAGACTCAAATATACCGAAAGGCAGATTTTCAATGTTTGCAAATGCAGCCATTTCTAATGTAACAATAAAGATATATGGCAGTGACGGGGCAAATTCTTTAATTGGTAATTGATGTGAAAGCGGCTTAGCCAACCAAAAAGTTTCGTTTTAATTGAAGAGTAAGGTGCAAAATTGTTATTTCTTTAATTGGAAATTGATGCTTACTTTATAACTTTTCAACTGAAGTGTCATTTTTTCATGTTTTTACACATGTTATTGTTATTTGTTGAGAATAAGTTTTTTACCATGATTACAGTCAAAATACTTAATTTTGTTTTATTCTGCCATATGCAATTGTGGAGTAAATGGCCTGTATTGACTATGTGGATAATTTATATATATAATGACCCTGGCCAGAAAACAGATGTAGGAAGTATGTAATAAATAGGTTAATACATGGGCATTTCCATATTGGCCTGGTTATCATCCCTCGACCCATATTGGCCCTGGGTCGAGGGATGATAACCAGGCCAATATGGAAATGCCCATTTATTAATCTGTATATATTACATATGGTATAAATTCCTATTTATCTCATTGGCTAATACACTCACGTAATTTTAAGAATATTCAGTATATTTCAGCGTTTTTTTTTGTAATTTTATGCATATTGACGCAGGCAAAAGACGTCATAAGGACGTCTATTATACGTTTGAATCTGGTCGCGACGTCATATAACCAAAATCTGACTTGAAAAAAACGTCTTTTGCTGACGTAAGAAAGACGTCGCAAAATTACCTTGAAAAGACGTTGCGCTTGGTTATAAGTTTCGACGTGATAAAATAAGACATCTCAAAGACGTCTCTTTACGACGTCAAAAATACGTAAAAAATGACCTTGAAACGACGTTGTATTTGGCGACCAGTTGCAACATGATCAATTTAAAACGTGTTAAAGACGTCTTTTCTTGACGTCCATAAGACGTTTGAAAATGACGTAAATACAATATTTTCGTTCGGTTGTCAATTGCATTATTACCAATAAAAACATCTTATGACATCTTTTTCTGACAGCAAAGAGACTGTTAAAATGAAGCCTTAAATACGTTGTGTTCGGAATTTGACCAACAAAATTGAGATTTCTTTTACTGGTGTATCAATAAGCATGATTAAAGACTTTAAAAAAATAGTAATTGTGCATTATTTGATACCCTGCAACGTTTCAAAAAATAACGTAGTATCAATGGGCATAACTCAAGAACCCCTTGGAACTCTGAACCCAAAATCGAACTTGACTTGAGTTTTGTGGTGAACTAGTTACATACCAAGTTTGAATATTATTCCATTCAAAAGTGATCAGTCGGAAACCTTCGGGGGGAAGGACGAACAGACTGACATACAAAGGACGGACGGACACGCGATTGAGGGAATCACATAATACCTCGCCACTACATTAGAAATAATGTCATGAATAGGGTCGCCATGATAGTCATCGATATAGGTTATAGTAATCACCAACAGTGGCGGATCCAAACTAAATTTGCTAGGGGGCCCATAACTTTTCCAAAAGGGGCTCAGAACCCATTTTTTAAACCCCTAAGAATTTTAAAAATTTACCAAGCTAAGGGGGGGGGTGGCAGGCCACCCAGCCCCCTTAATCCGCCACTGATCAAATCTAAATAAATCCTAGATTTTAAAACTTGATCGTGGTTATATACGACATCATTGGGGAATCCTGGGGAGGGTTCTGGGGGGTTGGAACCCACCTTTTTCCCAGATTTTTTTTTAATTTCGTGTAGAATTTAGGTAAAAATTGACTCAAATGGTTAAAAAATCGACTGGAACCCCACTTTTTTTCTGGGGTCTCATCGGTACCCCTTTTCTGGAAGGCCGGATCCTCCGTAACCCGAATAATCCAGTCGTTATATTCCACTCACTCCGATCACTCCATTAACGCCTGAACGCTGACGCTATGTAAAACGCGTCAATCGGAAGTGCCGTATCGCAGTGCATTGTGGGTTTACACTGTCTGTTGATTTTGTACGATAACTTTTTGATTTTTTTCAAATTGGTTATTTTTGTTTAATTGTTTTCGCTTGACCGTAAAATGATATATACTATAAACTGACCCAAGCGTAGGGAATACAATGTTTGTTGGCGATTTTTTTTTCACACAGGGGTGAAATTCTACCAACGGTTTATCTAATTAAAATCACATGTGAACTCTGAAGATCGCAAAATAAACCTTTAATTAACACATGCCACCTTGGTATATTGAATTACATCAAGAATTTTATTGCAAAGCAAACAAATTTTATGAGATGTTTAGACTGTTTCATTCAAAACACGATCAAATATAACTTTTAATAATAATAAACAAATAAATAAATAAATAAATAAAAACAAAATTGGAACTGATATGTGTATTTTCAGAATAAAATAAATGTTCATTTGATATTTGAATAAACATATTTAATCGAATTTCGTGAAGAGCTCTTATTATGATCTAGATCTATATTCCCAATACACATTTCGAAAAGATTCACGTTACTTCTGTTCCGATGTTCCGATGAAAAATCCATAAAAAATCGTGTCATTTTAACCTTGACCATATCATAGATTTTTTAATCGATAATATTTTTTTTATTTTTAAATGCATAACATTCCAAAATAACACTTATCCCGAAAATACTGAAGGTCGCAATTCAAGGTACAAACTGTTTACATTTTTGGTTTATGATCGAGATAATTTCTCACATTCTTTTACAATTTTGTATTATCAAGCACCTAAACTTTACCGTGTTGAAAAGTTCACATCGAATTTACATCAATATTTTACATCCATATAAAGTTCGTGAAATAACATCTTCGTTATATTCTCAATACACATTTCGAAAAAAAAAAATCACGTTTACTTACTGTTCCGAGGTACAAAAAAATCGTGTATCATTTGAACATTGACCATATCTTACACTTTTAATCGATAATCCTTTTAGTTTTTTAATGCATAATATTCTAAAATAGCATTTATCCCTCAAATACTGAAAGTCGCGATTCGAAGTGTTTACATTTTTGGTTTGTTTACAGTAGGAAGTTCCAACTGGACATGCACCTTCTTATCTCGTCGCTGATTGGCTCTACTCTCCGTAGAGCAGCTGACTCGCCCTATCAACATAAGGAATTCAAGCTCTCGTAGAAGGAGAGAATCGGATACGGAGAGGGATTGAATTATTCGAGTTAGATCCTCCGGTGGATATAATAATTGAGAGGCCCGTATTTGTGATGTTTATTTAACGTGCTTTCACTACTTAAAAAACACACACAAAAAAAACTAAAAAAAATAAAAAATAAAAAATAAGTTGTAGAATTGCGCATTTAAGCAGAAATAAAATTTACAGTAACGTCGGTATTTTGTATCTAGCAACGGATAGGGAAATATATCTTTCACCCGGAAAGTTGGACCGTCATCGTTTTCCGTTTATTGTAACCAGAAATGCATGAATGGAGATGAATGACGCAAATGCAAAGGACGCAAATATTGAGATCACACAATCTAGTTATGGGTTGGACACGAGATTATGTACGACATCGCCATATCCCTGCCTGGTGCTACGATCTTTAACTCGGCAACTCGATATCTGACATTAATAAGCAGTGATTACCGATTATAAACCGGTGTCAGCCAGCAGGTCAGTGTTACAACTGCTTTACTGGTATTAATTTGAGTAGGATTTAGATTTTTGTAAAAACACACCCAAAGCCCTGTCATAATTTTACCAAGTAATCCCCCGAGGTCTTGTACAAATTATTAGTGTTGGGAACTGGATAAAAAATCAATCGATTAATCGGAATACTCCGAGACGATTGAATTGTTTTTTTTTTGCTTTCACTTTCTATTTATACATTTGCTTTACAGACTTTCTATACACATTTCGATTTATAACGGATATAAAGATTTATTCCTTTTGTTTTATCTGCATCAGTACAACCCTTTACCGCAAATTCTTGTGCGTCAATTATTTTTTTTAATTAATTGTGGATTATTCACTCGCTGTCGCATATTTGTGTGAACGGAAACACTGTAATAAATGGATGAATTCTGCCAATTAGATTATCGATTAAAATCGGAATTTATAGATAGCTATCGAGTATGGTTTTAACCATGTTTGCTTTGCTTGTATTACTTAAGTCTTGTACTGTATGCACATCAAAATATTGAGTCTCTCTGTCCATTTGAAAATATGAATGAAAAGTTGTATTAATAAGCAGTTATTCGTGTAATGTTCATTAATTACGTTTACACGAGACCTACAATAGTGGAATATTGAGAACAATTCCATTCAATATGCTAAATTCGAGAACTCGATTTCTGACAAAAAATTTTCTTACTACACGTATTTTCACAAGATGCACTGTATTATCAGATAGGAAAAAATATTTTTTCTCTAAAAATTTGACATTTTTGCAACATTTTAATGTGATCTTTATGGATTATTAAATTTGTAAATTAATCAGTTTCATATTAAAAATTTATCAATATTCGATCATGGGAACCTCACTAGTGTACATTCGTGTCATAATTACTGATTTGCCTTTGCCCATAGCATGTGTATACTGTATAAGTTGTCAGGTTATATTGTCCCTAATTGAGATAGGCATGCCCTATAAATTTCTATTGGTCCGTCTGTCTGTCAAAGTCCGCGTGTGAAAAGTTGCATTTTTTTTTCGATAAAAGATTCCTTGGCTTCATTAATTAGAATGATTTGAAATTTGATCTGAAGCTTGAAAGTTATTTCTCATATAATGTTATCAATCCTTGTTGTCAGATATTTCGATTTTTATTGAATTAATGTTATCTTATTGGTGGGATTTTGTTAATTAGTCTGAAGCTTGGATATGAGGAGTCGTATTTTTCTATGTGATTTACCATTCCACTGCAGCGCTGGCCCAGTACTTACTGTACAAACCAATACTATGACCCTTCCTGGCTTTGTCTGTATTCTTATTTTGAGTTCCAGTCTTTATATCAATATGTTTCTGAGCAAAATGATCTATATGAGCAAGAAACTTTGTGAAATTTATTTTTTCAGGTTCCAGTGCTTGGTAATTTTAAAGAAAGCAACAGACTGACAGATATAAGAACTACTGAACAAGAGTGGCAGTTAAAAAACTATTAAACATGAGTGACAGATAAAAGACTGGCAGATATTAATAAGATTAATAAGAACTACTGGACAATAGTGACACAACTATATTGAACAACACTGACAGATATAAGAACTAGTTAACAAGAGTGACTGATAAGAACTACTAAACAAGAGCAAGGAGAAGATCTATTTCCTTATTAAACAGGAGTTGCTTTAAAAGCCCGTCTTTGACAGGGTATATTACGGTAAACTGGTTTCTGTCTGTCTGTTGGTCCAGATAGTATACTCTAATTACAGTAATTTGGGCCATAGTGGTAAACTGATTGTGAGTCGGACACTTTTATTTTTAAGTTAATTTTAACCAACTGTCATTTGAAGAAAACAATTTCTAACCAATGAAACAGGGTCCTATAGTAAAGTAAGGACTCTGATTGGTCATTTTCTGTCTCTTCAGACCCCAAATAATTCGTTTTACTCGATATCTACACGAAAATGTATAATTTTCAAATTTGACATTGAGTCGGACAAAGTGATCGTAACTCGGACACCTCACATTTTTCGCCTTTTATCAAATTTTTACCTGAATAATAGTAACAAAGTATTGTTAATTGTTCATATTTGTGTCTAAATTGCTTATTTTTGTTGTCACCAATAGTACCATTTTTTTATTTTCGAAGTAATTTCTAAGGGTACCCAAACTGATCATGATTCGGACACTATGTCCGACTCAATATCAATGCGAAAAATTACAAAAACTGTTACCACATCTTTGAAGAGCTTAAGAAAAATTAGGTGTCACTAAAGACGGGTAACAGTTACACTTTCACTAACAGAAATTGTCAGAGATTCTGGCAATACCAATGCTGTTAATACAGATGCTGACATAAAACAGAAACGTTCTGAAATATCGCTTACACGATATTGTGCGACTCATGATCATGTCCGACTTCGTATCAGTTTACCCTAATTAAAAAAATGTTTTGTTTCCCCTTAACCGAAATTACTGAATAATGTTGAGTAGGTACGTAGGAAGTAAATTTTTAAGCCTCCAAATCGAGGATCGGGGGGCATATTGTTTTTGTCCTGTCTGTCTGTCTGTGCGTCCGAAACTTTAACCTTGGCTATAACTTTTGAACTATATAAGGTAGACTTTTGATACTTTGCAAGTGTATAGGTCTAGTCAAGAGGAACATAAATATGCAAAAAAAAATAGGTCAGGTCAAAGGTCAAGGTCAAAGAGGTTAAAAGGGGTGACTTTGGCTGTTTTTACAAAATGGACTGTAGAATCCTTATTATTTTTTGTATTGAGACGGGGTTTGTTTTATGTTATTGCTAATAAAATTGCGCAACTGGAGTATCTCGACAGATTTGAGGTAGCATGTACCGTTTTTGAGAAACAAGAGGCCCAAAAGGGGACAAATGGAAAAAAATGAATTTTTCAATTTTTTGTCGGATCTTTATGCAGTATTTTTCTGTAAGTTTCTTATAGGAAAAATGAAAGGATATGGAGTGAATGTACATTTGACAAAAACGCACACGATACATAGAGAACTCAAGTTTATCAAGGACAGGGCTTTTATTCCTGTCTACATCTTGATGTCGCCTGAGGGTCTTCAACTACAGGTGAACAATATTCACCCCCTCAAACGAGATCAAGAAGGCGTGCACTTAAGCGGTATTCTTGACAAAAATTATATCAAGGTCACTCCCTTGCTCCCCACCCGCCATGGAGTGCCAACTTGGACGATGCTCAGGGTTAACCAGCTGAAAGCACCAGGGTTACAAGAAGAGAATAAAAATGTTGAGCAACATCGATCGCAGCTAAAATATGTCATTGAAGCAACATATGTCGGGAGCGATCAATAACAAAAAAGTAAAATCGGGCAATGTATGCCTACAAATATTTGTCATTAAGTAGATCGACGAAAGACAAAAAATAAGGACAAAAACAAAATCGATAGACAACACGGGACACATCGAAATAGATGTAGGCGGACCTTGCAGTGTAACTTTGGTTGAAAAGGCAAAAATGGTCGTGTGTACAGATTATAACATTTTAGTAAAAACAATGAAAATATTGAACAGCCAAATTGAAAAAAATAAATGAATTAGTAAACGTGTGAGAAATTCTCACACGGACAATCACGCCATAACTGTAATATTATAAGAGCATACATCTCAAGCATCTTATAGCATGTTTAAACAGATACTTTTAACAATAAAAACCATTTCAATAAACAAGAGGCCCAAAGGGGCTTCATCTGTTTCAGAATAAAGTGGTTAAATTGGGTGTTTTTATGGTAATAAACAATTTTTGAAGTATGTAAGATAGACTTTAAATACTTGGCAAGTGTATAGGTCTTGTCAAGAGCAACATAAATATGCCAAAAAATTAGGTCAAAGGTCAATGTCAAAGGGGTCGAAAAGGGGTAAAATTGTGTATTTTCATATATTTTACTGTAGAATCTGGGGCATATGTAGTGTTTCACAAACACATCTTGTTTTTTTATAAATTTTACTGAAAAGAAGTTTAAAATTTATCCAAATTTGAATAAAATATGTTTTTTTTACTGATAAATGTCAATAAAATTATTTGAGTAGGGCCATTTTGTTAGGATCAGTAGGTAAGGGTAAGGAGAAACAAACAGAATTTTAATTTTGGCCTTGATCATTTCTCATAGAACTTTTGCAGAATTATTTTCCCATTAAGGGAGCCATTATTTTTTTTTAGGGGGGGGGTGGCTTTGTTCAAATTTTTTCATCCTGGATTTCTTTTTACTTGCAACTTCTGTCCTGGGGTTTATACGCCCGTCTTTGATGGGACGTATTATGGTATACCGGTGTCTGTCCGTCCGTCCTCACGTCGTACTCTACCGGTATCTAGAGAACGCTTTGAACATTTTTCTTGAAACTTTGCAGGATTGTTGGGTATGACGGAAGAAAGCTCCCTATTGTTTTTTTTTTGTCGTCAAATTTTTCGTTCCAGAGTTATGGGACTTTGATTATTTCAAAAAAGCTTGAAATTGCAATTTTCATCCACATGTCGTACTCTAACTAGAAAACGCTTTAAACATTTTTCTTGAAACTTTGCAGGGTTGTTTTGTATGACGGAAGAAATGAAATCTCCCTATCGTTTTATTTTGTCATCGGATTTTTTGTTCCAGAGTTATCTGACTTTGATTATTTCAAAAAAGTATGAAATTGCAATTTCTGTCTACACATTGATATTTAAGACATCACTACCCCTAAACCAATATACATTTTTGACTGTTTAACATCAGATGAAATAATTGATACATATCAGAAGTCCCTTGCCATGTTTGTTCATATGGAGTTTTTAATTTCAAGAATCATTTAATCCGTTTGCTTAAAAGTGGGGACGGGCGTATAATGCGCTCTTGGTGCAGCTGTTTATTTTTATTTTTGTTCCAAGGCTGTCCTTGATTTCTTTTTCTAGTCACGTATCCTGATTATGTCTCTCCCAATATTGTTTTTGTCTTTTCTGTCAGTCGCCAGTCTGTCCGTTACAAAGTTTGTGGATGCCCATTTTCCTACTTTTTTGATCGGATTTCGACCAAATTTTACAGAATTGTTTCCCGTCATTCCTAGTTGTGTATATTGTCTGGCAAGATTGGTCAGCCGATTTTTGTGGGAGTTATGCCCCTTTTTGACATAGAATTTTGATAAATTAAGTTTGTGGACGCTAATTCTCCCGAATCTTTTATCGGATTTCAACCCAATTTAGTAATATTCAAATGCACTGGCAACATAAAGGAAGTCAGGATTTTACTATTCCTTGAAAAATTCACATACATGTAATGCATG
>MJUU01028353.1:9017-27458 GCA_002080025.1 Modiolus philippinarum
TTTTAAGGCTTTTTAAATCGTGAAAATTTGATTTTCCTTTGTTGCGTGTTATTTCTATACATTTTTGGCCCTACATGAAAGGGTAATTTTTCATCACCTATCTTCTGCGTGATAACTATTTAATATTAATTATTTGATTTAAGTGATGATCAGTACAACGGTAGACCCAAATCTAAAAAAAATTACTGTTAATGATGCAACTTTGGTATTTTTGTACCTTCCAATAAAATAGACCGATTCAGAAATTCAACTTCTATTCTCATAAACGACATTTTGCAAACTCATCGTTTTAGTAAATTACGTTTTGACCAATCAAAAAAACGTTCAGAAGAATGACAATCTCATAATGGCGTTGTCCAGTCCAGAAAAAGGGGTGTCAGATGGATTGTGCCATATTCATCAATTTTGCCTAAATTTTGCATGAATAAAGGACGGGGCTTCGACCCAAACCCCATCTCTTGATCCGCAAACTAGTACAGTAGTCGTACCTAAATTATTGCATTATGTCAGAAAGTTAATGGTTTTATAGTTCATCCAAAGGTGCTATTTTAGTTTCAGAACCACCAATAAAATTTTACAATTTTCTGTCATGAGGAGGATCAGGGCTTAAAAAAGGTGATTATTCTCTCCCACACGTGTTCCTTGTTGTGACGTTCAAATTTTCCAATTCTAAAATTCAAAAACGTTTCTGTACGGTAGAAATTATTTTGACTAATGACAATTTGGACCAATGTCCAACACATTGTTTGTAAATTTTTTACGTAAAGACTTATGAATATCAGGAATACACTAGTTTAGTTTATGTCAGGTAAAGAATTGTATAAGTCAAGCAGGTTTTGTATGAGCAAGAATTTGCTACTCATTTAATGAATAGGTTTGATATGGCTTAAATTTTCTCTGTCTTGTAGGTAAGGTTAAAACGAATAATCCCGATATAATTTACTCGTCTGAACAGTCATGTCAATTAAATAGCGTTCAATTTAATGCAAAAGGGTGTACGTCAGGGTGACGTTATCTGGTTTAATTTTTGTGAGGAATATTCATTACCTTGTTACTATAATTTATTACGTGCATCAAGAAGTGTTATCGTGCAAATTGATTTTGATAATTCAATAAACGTTTTATCTGTAAGGCCGTTGAAGATCAGGGAATACATGATTTAATAGTGGGCTTCTAGAAGTAAGGGGTAATTTATTATTTATCAAAAGGCGTTAGTCGGGGGCATTATCTGATTATTCCAAATACAAAAAAAATATGCTTGATTTTAGATACTAGAGGTTCACTACTATCGAGAGAAACATAACGTAAATCGGATAGGCGGGACAACATTTGTATATCTAAATTATTTTTATAAGTTCTAACTAAGCTTGTTTTTTTATTTATCAATAGGAATGATACTTGATCGTTCATTTTTACTACTTTTAAGCTGTTTTGTGTTTTTTTTTTTAATTTGGATTGATGTGTCGTTTAATGCCTCTTTACGAAATAGGAATAGCCCAAAACCTCAATTTTATCCTTGCTTTTTTGTGAACATCTCGTCACACATGCTCTAAAGTTGAAAATACCTTTTTGATGTCTCCATATTTTGATGAGACCATCTGGAATTCAGTGTAAATATGCACTACCATCGTTGAAATACCAATTTCTGAGAATTTTAAATTTTCCTGTTTATAATCTAAACCGTTTCCAGATTTTGTTCAATCAATAGCGATATTTGATCTAAACAGTTAACTTTTCAGGTAAAAACTGACCAATTATCGCAAGTCTACACCGTGAATATAAACAAAAACAAGGTCCCTCGAAACTCATCAAAATGATTATTCTGGACCATATTTTTGGTGTTTCCAATGAAAGACCGATACCAAATTACCATACATTCATGCAATTGTCCCGACAAAATTTACAGTGAAGAAATATGTGGAAAATAAAGTCGATCTTACGCTTCAAATCCGCGTTGGAATGCAAGGCCTCTTTCTGACAGGTTTTCTTCAAAGTAAATGATATCTGATGGACACAAGGGTACAACAATTATCAACTTTGATGATATACCTGTAAGTATTAACAAACGGATAGGAAATTCAGTTAACCGTTTTTGTTTACGAGATAGCATTAAATGACCCTACCCGTTACAAATGACTTTGTCCTCCATCTTGGTTCCGCTACACCGGTGAACTCGAATTCTGCACCGATCGGGTTCACAACAGTGATATTCAAAAAATTAATTTAAGATTTTCAAATATTAGAAATTCATTAAAAATGAAAAAAAAATATTTTCTTGTACAAAGACGTATTCAATGTTTTAAATCAGAAAATGAAAGGTATTTTCTTATGTTATGAATTATTTGGGCAAAAATTAACACACCACGAAACAAGAGCTTATATGTTGGCACATATTATAGGCCACCCTCAGATAAAGGGGAATCACTGTACCAGCGAAATACCTCACTCCAAAATATATGCAAAAATACCAACTCATACGTATGGGTAAGTGGAGATTTTAATCTAGGCCACATAGACTGGTGAAAATTCCACCAGTAATACCTGGCAAACCTGAAATCAATTATTGGAAATTTTACATGACAACAATCTCACTCAAGTTGTAAGTAAATCCACAAGAAACGACAGAACACTAGATCTTCTGTGTGTATCCAATCCATCGACCGTTTATTAACAGAATCGGAGGTAGTGTTCAGTGAAATCAATTACTAATTACCTATATATAAATCAAATCAAACACCCCATAAAGTACTTGTATATAATTAGGCAAATTGGAAAAACATAGAACAAGACCTTCAAAACATTTATCAACATCTATATGAAAACAAAAATAAACTTTCAATTTAGATGAACTATGGGCATCATTTAAAACCAACACACTAAAATCAATAGAGAAAAATATCCCTAAAAAGACCCTCGGGAAAAAAATTCAAATTACCATGGATAAATAAAGATCTGAAAAAAACTCATTAAACAGAAAAATAAATTATACAAGAAGAAAAAAGAAGATATCAAGTACAATGCTGATTATAAGAAAATAAAGTCAAAACTACAGAAAGAGATGAGAAATGCATACTGGACATACATAGAAAATGTTATTTTTCACATAGAAGTATGTGAACCAGATGACCACAAATATAAAAAAAAAAAACAAACTAAAAACCTTTTCAAGTACATTAAAAGCCCCAAAAATGAGAACACTGGCATTGCACCACTAAGGAGTGACGGAATCCTACATACAATATTTTACGAAAGGATATGGAGTAAATGAACGTGAGACCATAACACAAGTGTTAACTCCAACTGCAATAATTTTAATGAGCTGTATGGCCATTTCAGAAGAAAAGGCCAATATATTAGAAAAACAATTTCAGTCTGCATTTACATCTGAATCAAACCTGACCATACCAGACAAAGGCAACAGCACTTACCCAAAAATGAACACCATAAAAATCAACAGAGAAGGAGTGTATAAATTATTGAAAAACATTAACCCGAAACAAGCAACAGGTCCAGATAATATCACTGGCACAGTACTTAAACAGAACATCGATATCTGTACTGACACCCTTACAATTATTTTCAGTAAATCTTTAGAACAAGAAAAAGTACCATCGGACTGGAACCATGCAAATGTATCGCCTGTTTGTAAAAAAGGGGACAAACATCACCCGGGAAATTATAGACCAATTTCTCTTACTTGCATCTCGTGTAAACTGTTAGAACATATATTATCTAGTAATATGATGAAACATCCAGAATCCGATAAAATACTGTATGAACTCCAACATGGTTTCAGAGCAAATAGGTCATGTGAATCACAAGTTTTATCCTTTGTACATGAACGAACAGCAAATAACAACAACAACATCCAAACTGACATCATAATAATGGACTTTGCAAAAGCTTTCGACAAAGTTCAACATAAACTTCTACTTTATAAATTACAATGTTACGGCATATCAGAACAAACAACAAACTGGATCAAATTATTTCTTATAAATAGAACACAAACGGTACTCCTTGAAAATTCAACATCTTCCAAAATTTCCGTAACATCTAGAGTTCCCCAATGAGCAGTGCTTGGACCTATACTTTTCTTGATTTACATAAACGATCTTCCCGAATACTTCAAACGCAGCCAAATTCGCCTTTTTTGCAGACGACAGTATTATTTATAGAAAAATAACATCTCAAAATGATTGCTTAAAATTACAAGAAGACCTCGGAGCTGCTATCAAATGGGAACAAGACTGGCTTATGAAATTCCACCCTGACAAGTGCAACATCATGAGTGTAACCACAAAGAAAACTCCTATACATCTTTCTTACAACATGTGTGGCCATATACTTGAAACTATTCAAACTGCAAAATATCACGGCATCACTGTGTCATCTGGTATAAAATGGAACACTCACATACAACATACAGCAGCAAAGGCAAACCAAACATTGCAATTCACCCGTCGAAACCTTAACGTAAGATCAACAGCAATAAAAGAACGTGCATATCAATCTTTAGTTATACTGATGTACAGTCTGGGATCCTTATACCGCCGAAAATATAAACACACTTGAAAGTGTTCAGAGACGAGCAGTAAGATATGTCTGTCACATATATCATAACATCAGCAGTGTTACAGACATGATGGCACAACTAAACTGGACAACATTAGAAGAACGACGCCTAATACCAAAGACTACAAATGTTTCATAAAATAACACATCATAACATTGAGATCCCAGCAGAAAACATACTGATAAATATCCAGTCTAAAACAAGATCTACCCACCAACAGACCTAGAGACAAATACAGTGAAATAAAGACAGCTATAAATTCTCCTTTACCTGTCAAACAATAAAAGATTGGAACAAACTACCGACAAATATCACAAACATCAATTCTACTGACAGCTTCAAGGATGCACCGACTCATAAAGTGCTCCTTGACACATACACTCACCTTCAATAGTTTTCTTTTTGTTTTTATCTTATTGTAAATAAATAGTAAAAAAAAATGTAAAAAAGAGAAAAATTAAAAAACATTGAAAAATAAAATTACTGAAAATAATTTAAAAAAAGAAACTTCTTTTACCATGCGTCGGAAAGTAATCTTCATTAGAAATGATTTTCCGTACAAAAGAAGAAGGAGAAAGAAATTCATTATCTAATATTAAAAATTGATTTTTTAAAAATATTAAGATAAAAGAATTTCTAACATGAATATTGTTTAATATTAGAAATGACACTTAAACAATCATTTTCTATAGTATTAGATTTTTTTATACATTAAAAATCAATTTCTAATAATAAACTAGAGGCTCAAAGCACCTGGTGACTGATTTTATTTTTTTGACTGTAGTTTCTCCAAACACTTCTACATAATTTTTAACTTTTTTGTAATAAACGATATTTTCTGAAATTTTGTCTGCATTAACAGAGACATATGATTAATTAATTATATGTCTCTGGTTTTAATTGTTCATATACAATTTAAAATTCAATTCGACCAAATCTTTAACGTCGTTACCAACGCCCTAAAAAACATGTACGTGCCATCATCGATCTCACACTTTATGTGTGACCAGGGTTGAGGAGTCCGCACTACAATTTTAACGGGAGAAAGCATATGATATATACAAGTTTTGCTTCACTTTTAGAAAGAATACCTACTTAAAGAAAAAAACACTATGCAATCTCTAAGGAGGACTCCGGTGACTGAATGTGTAGTTTATATACATCGGTGTAAAAGCTCTATTAGAGCTTATGTTTTATTGTTATATTTAATATGTTACCCGACTATCAATCAAAATTACTTACTTACTTACTCTATCATTTTCTCTGGAGCAATGCATTCATGTTTAATTTATTAGCATTTCAGTAATCGAGATCCTGCGTTGCTAGAGGGCCTTTGTATCATTATAAAGCTGGAGGTGTCGTTTTCAGTCACCATCCAGCATTTTGCTTTATATAAATGAACTGGTACAATTGTTGCCAATTTTGATTTTGGTTTGAAACAAAGTTTCAAAAATTATAGTCTTCTGGCTTTACCTAGTCTGGCCTGTGAGTCCTTATTTTCGCCACTATCAGATGAAACAATGCTTCCTATAGGAATTATTTTCTAGATGTTATCCATTGTCCAGAGACAATGTCATCACTGATGTTTTCTTTATACTAAGACCAATTGTTATCGTTGTGGGTTTTGCATACGTCAATGTAGGGTTGATAAAACCATAAAAGGCAAGTAGGAGGTATTACAGAACTAAAAATCTCTCTTGTTTTCTTTTAGGATTTCTACCAATTAGGATAAAGACACTGGCCTTCCTTCTTTTTAGTTAGTACCTTAACTTCAAAAACACCAAAACAAACAACGGTACGTTGCTGGGTCTGCGAAACGTTCTACAAGAACTATTACAATATACTTGCCTTTCAAGGAGTGGTGTAAATGAAATGTGGACATTGAAAAACTCGAAAGGTCTCTTACACGCTATGTCATTGTCACTCTGTAACAGCATTAAAAGTGTTTACTTCTCCACGCTTTATACTATGATTCCTCGTGAACAACTGAATCCTCGACTGAAAGATTTATTAATTCATGGATGTTTCTCAGTACATTGTTAAAGATAGAGAACAAGCATACTTTGTGAAATACGACTCCTTTCTATATTTCAGGCATATGGCGTCTATATTTCACAACCAATTCGCTATTGTCTTGACTGCAGTGTGGTCAGCTTTTCGACCAACAGACTGAAAATTTTGTGGCACAAAACTTGCACAGCAACGTACAGCAACTGGTAGAAGTCTTATGATCGTCGCCATGATTTGGCAGATTTTTACAATGTTTATCTTATCTGCACTGAAGAGACACAAGTTGTCGAAATGCGCACATGCAGAAAATAAATTCAGAGTAACTTCGGCATTTAGTTATTATTAAGTTACTATTTCACAAACGAGGACACATTTTGCATAATCATCCAAACTGACAAATATACAATACCATTTTACATGCCGGAGACTTTTCATTGTATGACGGGTGCCACACGTGGAGAAGATAATCCCCGCCCTTCCAGAGCACCTGATGATAATTGAATTTTTCCTATGGGTTCACATTGCTTGAGTTTTCTGTTTGTCTTTCATTTTCACTCTGTCACGTTCATATTTTGAGACAGTTCGATCTACAACTATTGTTTTGTCAATTTTGTTCCACAAAAAGGAAATCCGGATCAGAATAGGTATTGACCAATGAAATCTATCGAAAGATCAGTCTTTGACGTCACACTTTAACTATAGTTCGACAAGAGTCGAGTGCACTATTACTCTTGTTTGACAAGACATGCGCAGTTAACCATAACATTGCGTAATCTTCCGGTACAATAGCGAATTCGATCTTGCTATTACAAGAAAAATGCGATATTTTAGAAGCTTGGGCTGATTATTTTTCTGATCTGGTTACTCCTATTGACTCTTCAAGTTTTGATAATGAATATAAAGAGATCGCCGATATACAGATCATGAGAAATTTATATAGTCAAACAAAAGCTGACAATATTGAACCAGTTACTGTAGATGAAATGAAGGAAATTGTTCCATTTTTTTTAAATGGAAAATCCCCAGATGAGGTAAATATATGTGCAGAACATTTTAAATATAGAACCAAATTTGATGAATCTGCTGACTAAGATTGTTTACCAGATTCGGAACCCTCGCATACCAAGTATTTTAAAGAGTGGCGTAGTTTGTCCAATATTGAAGAATGGAAAGCCAAGTACAGATCCTAATTCGTATCGAAAGATTACAGTTACAAATACAGTTGGTAACATAGTAGAAAATGGCTCCTCTTAGGAGAAATAACAATGCAGTCGTATCTCAGCAAAGTAAGCTACAAAAGGTTGTACACAGGGTCAGATGCCAACAGTTACAACTTTAATATTATTTGAACTAATAACTGAATCTGCAAAACAAAAAATCCCATTGTATGTTGCTTTTATGGACGCACAAAAGGCATTTGATGTCAGTTAATGGCATATGGGCTTATTAAAAGAAATGAACACATTTTGTTCAAATGATAACAATTCGTTGTTCTTCAAAAACTGGTATGAGAATGTAACTTCAAAAGTCAAATGGCATGGTGAATTTCCCAAATAAATATTTGAGAAACAGGGAGTTATTCAAGGGGGAGTGCGGTCTCCAACTGCATACAAAATCTTCATAGACTCTCTTTTACAATCTCTTTAACAAAATCATCTTGAAGCATATATTGGAACTGTTTTTTTGTTGCATACCAACTGTTGCCGCTGATGTTACACTAGTTACTACAGTCTCTTACGAATCACAGTCTATGTTGGATGTACAGACCAACTATGCAAACAAACAAAGATATTTATTAAATGAACAAAAATCGTCAATTTTGTTTTTTAACGATAAATCAGAAGAATAGAAAATTTGGACTTTTATTAACTCAAAGCCTGTTAGTATTAGTAATACTGCAACTCATTTTGGTATCGTCCGTTGTTCATCAACTACTTCAAACAAAGGAACTCGTAGAGTAAGTGAGAACCGTCAATCCAAAAGCGAACAATCCAAGGACAATGGCAACACCAGAAACAAAAAAAAAGGATACTAGGATAAAGACAGCAAGAAGAACAGTTTATTCGTTATTTGAGACTGGATTACACAGATTGGATGGGGTTAACCCAAAAGTCATTACTCATCTTATTGAAATTTATGTATTACCAAGATTACCGTATGGATTGGACATAGTTTATTTATAAAGTAACTCTGACGTTTGTACTATAGAAAGTTATAGAAGCAAATTCAACATCTGCCAGAACGCACCTCTACTTCAGCTGACTATCTTCTTCTTGGTAAGATTCCAATTGAAGCTTAACTACACAAACAGATGTTAAAAACTTTTGGCAATATAATTAGAAATGAAGATTCTGTGGAAAAAGAAATGGATAGTCGTTAGCTTGCAATGAAATCTGTAAGCTCTGGAATCTGGTTTCCAAAAGTAGCTGCAGTAGCCGAAAAATATGACTTGCCAAGTTTTTATGATCTTATTGACTGTCCACCATCAAAACAATTTTGGAATAAACTAATTAATTGTCGTATAGAGCAATATTATTTCTCAATGTTTGCAACGGATATAAAGGAGAAAACTATGTTAAAGTATCTACATTTTACTCAAACAAAGGACCTCATAACATATGGGAAAGTTGCGAAACCGACATAAGAGCAATATCAAGGGCCTGTTTTAAGATTAAATTAGTGACTGGAACGGTATTGTTACAAGAAAAGAAATCAAAATTTTCAAAAGGAACTGTCTTCCCAGTTTGCCTTCTATGTAATATTGAAATAGAAGATATATATAATTTTATTCTCAGATGTCCATGTGTCTTGGAAAAACTCGAAATATATTTAAAACTGCATTAGTACAATACGTGTCCAGAAATCTTGATCAGACCATCGTAATGAGTTGATATACTTCGATGAAAACCTGTTGAAACTTATTCTTGACTGTAGGTCTCCGTTGCTCCAGTAAACATGAAAAGAAACGTATTGAAACATTATCCAAAGGAATGTGTTATAGACTTTACTAAGAGCGTTATGCGTATTTAAATAAGAACAGAGTATCAAATTGAGTAATATACATACTGCTGATGAGGATTTAAACATTTTTTTGAAATTATGGATTTCCTTTGTTTGGGTTCTAGTGCTGCTGATGAGGAATAAATTTCCGAAATTGCCATACAGCTCATTAAAGTTATTGCAGTTGGAGTTATCATATGTGTTATGGTCTCATGTTCATTTACTCCATATCCTTTCGTAAAATATTGGTATAAGGAATCTGGTGACGAAGTATTAGAACAGTGTACATAGTAAATGAACTTTTATGGTGGTGTTTTGTAAACATTTAATAAGGGTCCTGTAAAGATGTGCGATAGTTACCCACAGTGAAGTGAAAAGAGACAAGTTTTATCGATTTAACGCATCCAAGTGGAAGTGGTACCTCTACAGAAGGAGGGAGATATGATATAGGTAATCAGGTAATCTTGCTATTGTTGAACAATAGTTACTATTGTTGTGGATCGAAATGCCTCTTTGTTGCCTCTAAATTGTCATGCTTTTGATTATTCTTGTTCTGATTTTCCGTATTCTATTCGTTTGCTGATGCACCAATGTCGTAAATGAGCAGTGCACTTAGTTGACCTACTCGGGAGACTTGAAAAGATCGAGGTGTTTTTTTCCCATCAAGTCGACTATCACACTATGTGAAACAAATACCTCAACGCCACGGAAGGCGAGGTAACACATTGACCACCATTGTGCTGGAGGAAAGGCACCTCAACGCCACGGAAGGCGAGGTAACACATTGACCACCATTGTGGTGGAGGAAAGGCACCTCAACGCCACGGAAGGCGAGGTAAAACATTGACCACCATTGTGCTGGAGGAAAGGCACCTCAACGCCACGGAAGGCGGGGTAACACATTGACCACCATTGTGCTGGAGGAAAGGCACCTCAACGCCACGGAAGGCGAGGTAAGACATTGACCATCATTGTGCTGGAGGAAAGGCACCTCAACGCCACGAAAGGCGAGGTAATACATTGACCACCTTTGTGCTGGATGAAAGGCACCTCAACGCCACGGAAGGCGAGGTAACACATTGACCACCATTGTGCTGAAGGAAAGGCACCTCAACGCCACAGAAGGCGAGGTAAGACATTGACCACCATTGTGCTGGAGGAAAGGCACCTCAACGCCACGGAAGGCGAGGTAACACATTGACCACCTTTGTGCTGGAGGGAAGGCACCTCAACGCCACGGAAGGCGAGGTAAGACATTGACCACCATTGTGCTGGAGGAAAGGCACCATAGACTGCTTCCCTTGGAATACTTGAAATACGTTCATTGATATTAATGAGTATATCATTTTTATTGCACTAATAATTCAGATAAGTCAATTTGTTACCTATCAGTATTTGATTTGGGAAATATTTGCCAACCATGTTTATTTCTTTTGATTTGGATTATAATTTTGTGTTATTTTTTAAGTGAATATTTGTTACATCAAGCACTGTGAAGCTCGTGTGTTACGTCAAGCACTGTGTGAAGCTCTGTGTTACCTCATGCACAGTTTGAAGCTTTTCACTAGGTTTATTTTTTTTAGCTCAACTGAAGCTGAACTTATTTTTCTCTCATTTACCCGAATCAAGGGTCAACGTGAGCTGTTGCCGTCACTTAGCGTCTGTCGTCTGTTATCCTTTTTTTTTTTAAAGATTTTCACCATTTCCTTTGAAACCACTGTTCAGCAAATTCAATCAAACCTTATAAGAAGTCCTTTACGAAAATTGATTTCATTCTGATCCAAGAGAAAAACACAGGGCCGCAAGCACGGAACATAGTTATACGTACTGACCTACAGGGAAATCTAATGTTTAACAATGTTCTCCTCCGGTAGCCATTTTGGACTGGGTGCAGACCTGCCAGACACAAATAAAGGGGACAATCGAAAGTTTAGTTCCGATTTGGGTAAGAGGGTTCAGAAACCCAATTCATTTCGTGTGATTCCGTAGGGTTCAATGGTAAACTAAATTTCCAACTGACATTATCTTTGATGAGGTGCAGACCTGCATGATACCACTGTGACTATGTTTAGTTCTAATTCAGTGGCGGATCCAGACTTTCTGCTAAGGGGGGGCCCGACCAATATTTTTTTCAAAAGGGGGGGCCCGGAACCCAATTTTTTTAAAAACCCCTAGGAATTTTAAATATTTTCCGACCTAAGGGGGGGCCCGGGCCCACCAGGGCCCCCCCTAAATCCGCCACTGTAATTGCACTGGTAGCTTTTGAGATGATTGAATGTTTCCACAGGGTCAAATGTTAAACAACGTTCCGGCTAGCGGCCATCTTGGATGAGGTATAGACCTTCAGGATGAGACAGAAACAATTGTGACTAAGTTTGGTTGTAATGGAAGTAGTAGAGTTTTTAATCAGGGACTACACATTACAAGTAATGTAATGATGTTGTTATACGAAATCTATTTAGAAGTATTTCAATTGAAGTTTGATATGTAAGAAGGCTTGATATCATAGTCAACGGAAATTATGTCCTTAGCTAGCTGTCAGTAACTGTGAGCATTTGTCAGGACAGCACTTTAGTGTATTGTCTTCATGTTTTATGTACTTCATTGTAAAGGTACTCGTCTTGATAAGTTGGGTCTTTTTTTCTAGTTTGATTTTTGCTGTGAGTCTTTTTGTGTATTTATTTTTTAGCCATTCACCACACATAGGGCTTTGTTTTGGTCGTTTAAACCTGGAGATGGGATATTGTCTCCTTGACATTTACCCCATTTCCTTTCTCTTTCACACAGTCCCTGTTTTAACTGAAGGTGTTCCATAGGGTCTAATGTCTTCCAGGCTGGTGGCATCTGCTATATACTTTTTAAGACACAATCTAAGGACCATTGTGACTTTGATTGGTTCTCAATTGGACCAGAATCTTGCAAAATCTTTGAGTCCAGTGTTAAAATATGTTCCATGCTGCTGACCTGTCGGATGCAACATAGGTTTTATCAAAATTCAAACCCCTTAAAATTACTTAGGCTTCATTCCGTTTATTGCACTTGTCGGATGCCCTTGGTACTGGATTTGGCCTCCTATTTCGACATTTTCGTCTGACTAATTTTGGATTATAGCTTTCCATATTATTCGATTTTAGTGCTTCTGACGTCAGAATATACTCCTTGAAACACGTGTACAGCATAACAATATTTACCGTTAATTATGTAACATGGGTATGGGACTACAGAAGGACCAGTGAGACCCAGTTTGGTTAAAAGTGGCCTAGTGGCTTCTTCAGATATATTTGAATGTCAAAGTGGTTTTTACGCACCATGGACACCAAGTCCGAGCTGGATATAGCCAGTTAACCTAACAACAGGCTATGTATCGCTTATATCAGTGAGTCATGGCTGACGTATAAATATGAATCGCATTCTGATAGAGTTTAATGATTTGGGAAGCCACCTTGGATTAGATACAGACCTGCATGATACTTTTTTTCGAAGGGAACATCTAAGGACCAATGCGTTCAAGTTTGGTTCCAACTGGACTTGTTGTTTCTCTGATATTTGAATGAGTTTTCCATACGGTAAAATTACCAGACGCCTTTTTTGGAAGGGACTATCTAAGGACCATTGTGACTAAGTTTGTTTTTCGATGGCCTATTAGTTTCCGAGAAGAAGATGTTCGAAAGTGTTTTCCACAGGGTTCATTGTGAAACTATGTTGCCAATACCGGATGAAGTACGGAGCTGCTGGATATCTTTCTTGGAAGACCATCTAAGAACCATTGTGATTAAGTTTGGTTCTAATTGCCCTTGTAATTTCTTCGTGTTTCCCATAAGGCCCAATTTTTTAGTATGTTCCCCGCTAGCAATCATCTTGGATGGAGTGGGGACCTGCCGGTAAAAGTTTTAAACGGGACCACTCAATGACCATTGTACGTGACCGGTTGTGGTTAAAACTGGCCCAGAGGTTTTAGAGATGCTCATTGAATGTTGAAGTTTAAAGACGGACACATGATGGACACCAAGTGATCGAAAAAACATTCTTTATTTAGCCAGGTAAACTAACATGGTCAAATGTTCGGCACCATGTTCCCTGCTGGCGACCGCCGTATCTTGGATGAGGTATGGACCTGCCAGATATCTTTTTGGAAAGGACCATCTGAGGACCATCGTTTAATTGGTTTAGTATTTCCTTAGAACTTTGAAACAACGGCAGTAGAATACCGAAGGAACAAAGGAGTGAATGTGTTTTCCATATGTCAAGTGAATGTGTTTTCCATATGGTCAAGTATTTAACTCTGTTCCCTACTGGTGGCCTTCTCTTGGATGAGGTATGATCTGGATACCATTATTGAACGGGACCTCCCATAAGGACTATTGTGACTAAGTTTCTTTCCAACTGGACTGGTAGTGTCTGCGAATAAGGTATTTGTATGCTGTTTCGATAAGGTTCGATATTAACAATGTTAACAGTCATGGAAGAGGTACAGACCTACTGGATATCGTTTTTGGAGGGATCTAACCAAGTTTGATATCAATTTGCCTAGCTAGTGGTTTCAGGGGAAAAGATGCTTGAATGAAAAGTTTATGACAAGATGGACCGGTGATGACAAAAGCCAACACTGTCTATAGCCAGATGCAGTAATAAAAAGAGTATCCCTGTCGTTAGGTGATTTGGGATTGGTGTTTAGACTCTTATGGGTCTATAAATTTTTGTGTTATTGACCTTACAATTTTTGTCTGACCAGCGACGAAAGTCCCGGAAAGCTAGACGTATGACGACGACGTCGATGTACTTTACATAATGCAGTATATCGTGAGAACTCTTTCATATAGGTACATATTTTTGGGGGCTTGGATAACTCCCATTGAGACCTACCCGACAGAAACAAAATCATATGACTTCGACCCCTATTTTATGGTTGAGTAAACAGGTAAGTTTTTGCGATTAGACCAGTTTCTCAATTACTGATGGTGGTATTTCAATGATATTTGGTATGTAGGTTGCGCTTGATCAGTACATGACTGTCTGCTATAAGACATTTGACCTTAACCTTAATTTCATGATCTAGTGACATAGTCAAGTTTTCTGGTGAGATGAATTTCCCAATAAGCAATGATATTTGGTATAATTGGTTACATGATTGACTGCCATGACCTTTCAACTCGACCTCACTTCCATGAAATGGTTTTAAGAGTTTCTTATTGGATCGGTTTCTACTGACTTATATGCCATTGTTGAGTAAGAAGGTTTTTTTTTTGGTGGGGGGAGGGGGGGACTAGAACAGTTTCCCAGTTGCAGTTAGTGGTATTACAATATTTGGTATGTAGGTTGATCTCGACTAGTGCATGACTGCCTGTATTATGACTTTTGACCTGACCTCAATTTCATGGTCTAGTGAACATGCTAAGTTTTCTGATTATACCATTATACCAGTCTCTTAATAACTGTTAATGGTATGCTAATGATATTTAGTAAATAGTTTCTTGAGTGGTACACGACTTTTTACCTCGACATCAAATTCACGGTCAAGTGAACACAGCTAAGTTTTCTAATTAGTTTCAGTTTCAATACCTGTAGATATTTTGTAAGTAGGTTGCTCTTGATTAGTACATTACTGTCTGCTATGAAATTTAACCTTGACCTAATTTCATGGTCTAGTGAACATGGATATGTTTTCTGGTAAGTTCAGTTTCTCAATTACTGTGAGTTGTATATTTATGGTAATGATATTTGGTATATAGGTTACATGACTGACTGCCATAACTTTTGACATTGACCTCACTTCCATAATGGTTTTAAAGGTTTTCTGATTAGATCAGTTTCTAATGATCTATGTTTCATGGTTGAGTAAATTACTATTATATGACTTTTGACCTCGACCTAATTATTTTGTTTTGAAGTTTACATAGAATAGCCTTGAGAGCTAACTTTTTCGAAAAATGTCCTCTGATTATCCCAAATATGTCTTTTCATGGTCTTGTGAACATGGTTAAGTGTTTTTATTAGATCAGTTTCTCAATAACTGTTAGTGGTATAGTAATATTTGATATATAGGTTGCTCTTGAGTAGTACATGACTCTGCCATGAGACGTTTGACCTTGACCTCAATACCAGGGTTTAGTGAATCTGATTACATCAATTCCCCAATAAGTGTAGGTAGTATTGCAATGATATTTGGTAAAAAAGTTGCTCCTGAATAGTACATGACTGTCTGCCATATGACTTTTCACCTTGACCTCATTTTCATGGACTTGTGAACATAGTAAACATTTCTGATCAGATCATTTTCTCAATAACAGATAGAGGAATTGCAATGATCCTTGGTATACAAGTTTCTCTTGAAAAGTACGCGACTGTCTGCCATATCAATTTTTGAATTTTGACCTCGACTCATGCTGTAGTGAACATGGTTCCTTTTTTTCTGATTAGATCAAGTTTTTCAATAACTGTAAATGGTAGTGCAATGATATTTGTGTGCAAATTGGTTTTCATTAGTGCATGACAGTCTGTCAAGAAACTTTTGTTCTTGGCCTCAATTTCACAGTCAAGTGAGCATGTTATGTTTTTATGACTAGGTCAATGATAATCTGTATATGGGTTGATCTTGGGTAGTACAAGATATTCTGCTATATGCATGGTTTTTAGCTGTGACCTCAATTTCATGAGGGTGGTGAGCATGTAAATTTTTTTCTTATTAGGTCAATTAGTAATGACATGAATGGGTATATGACTGTGTGCTATATGGCTTTTGTCCTTGACCTCAATTTCTATGTCTAGTGAACATATTATGGTTTACAGTTTAGGTCAGTTTCCCAGTAACATTTTATTGTAAGTCAATGATATTTGGTATGTGGGTTGGTCTTGGGGAGTATAGGACTATGGTCAGTGAACCCAATTTCAGTCTATTGAGAGAGTTTGTTCTGATTAGGTTAGTTTGAATTTTAACATCAATTTAGCCGCCAAGCAGGGATTGGCAAGAAATTATAGCGACAACACTTGTTCGAATTCACGTCTTTTTGAAAAGACATAGTGTTGAAATGGCTATTTGCATCAACTTAATCTACATTTATTTCAGTATTTAGTTCTCTATGAAGGGGTGAACAGTGTAAAGAGACTCAGAAAATGGGGGCTGGAGAAAGGAGACAGGCAGTGGGAGAAGGGAGAAAGGTGCAAGGGACAAGAAAGGGATACTGGGAGAAAGGCACCCTATACCCACCCTCCTCTATATGTCAAGTTGGTAATACAAAAATTGGCGTGAAAAAGTTTGTCATGTGTTAAGACCAGAATTTTAATCATCCAATGGAATGACTTTCCTTATTTTGTCCCGCCTGGTGTCACCACTGCTCTATCAGTTTTTGTCATATGACTTCATGATACCGGGAAAAGTCGCATACAAGGAACAATTATTGAACATGCGTGAAATACCAGTTTTCCTGCAAACTACCCGATAGTGCAGCAGAGACACCAATCGGGAAAAGCGGGAAAGTGAATTCCATTTAAATCATGAACAGATCTTGGGTCTTAAGAGGTTGATAGCTATCACTCAATCCATTACTACATCTTTTCATATTTTCCTCTGTGGAAGCAGACATTAAACATACAAACAAATGTGTTAATCATTTCATTATCTTTTAATAATTAATTCATTATTTAATCAGTTCTACAAAATGTAATCTGAATAGTTATCAATCTATATACATATTATATATTTGTACACTATTCACACCATTGTTTCACATTGTTTTAAGGTTGTATGTTTCTATTACGATATGTAACAATATGTCTTTGAGACATGTCACAATTTCTCTTTAAAAGACATGTCAACAGTTCTGGCACAGTAGACATGTCACTGCTTCTTTTTAAAAATCTTATATAAAGAATTTTCTCTGTGATAAGTAATAATAATAAAGTTTCAGATTTTTAACGAGGTTTAAGATGCATGTTACATTTTTTTTAATTAGAAAACAAGTCCCAACATACTTCTTGCTGTTGATACCTATTCTGATTTTCAAATAAAGAAAATAGGTTACTTCCTATTATTTTGTGCAGGTTAATGTAAAAAGAGACAACTGTCAAACTCTGGCCAAAAATACATAATGTATTTAGACAGAAAATATAATTATATTGAAAATGCAGAAAAACACAGGAACAGTATAAATGAGGGTCTTTGACCTTTTCTACGTCTAAAATAAAGGGCTACGCCGAGCGCAGCATGATACGACCGCAGCATGTCAACCACTGAAATTTCAACAAAAGTAGTTTAAAGTGAATGTGGACACAGTAAAGAGTTTGACAAAATAATTAGATGGACACAAAAAGAAGCTTGACACAGTTATTAGCTAGAAACAAAATAGGGAAAAATTCATCCTTTTTGATCACTTACTGATGAAAAAAACCTAAGAGCTATGCAAAATATGTACTATCAACTAAAACTTTACATCCATAGAAATTCAAAGAAAAAAATTCCATCGAAATCTGATGAAAAATAAAGATATGACATATTTAGAAAAATTGCAATTTCGGCCCCTAGGCTTTGACCCCATGTAGCTCTGAAACGGTTAGAGCCACGCCAAATCTGTTGCCATATCTCTGAAAGCTTAGATCAAGAGGAATCCAAAGAAAAAAATCCAATCAAAATCCGATGAAAAATAAAGATTTGACATATTTAGAAAAATTGCAATTTTGGCCCCGTTGACCCCCTTGTAGCTCGGAAACGGTAAGAGCTAAACAAAATCTGTTGACATACTGCCGAAAGCTTAGATCAAGAAGAACCCAAAGAAAAAAATCCCATTGAAATCCGATGAAAAATAAAGATTTGACATTTTTGGCCCCTTTGACCCCTTGTAGCTCGGAAATGGTAAGACCTA